>JAKSZT010000774.1:442534-682722 GCA_026826555.1 Tolypeutes matacus | reverse complement strand
CTTAACCCATCTTCAATTACAGGTAAATCTGTGTTCATGGCCTTTAGCTTTCTGAAACATTGTAGTGTAATTTCCTCTTTCAAAGCTCATTTAAGTTATCTGACAATGTAAGATCATATCACAGAAATCAATACACAATTATCCTTTATTTTAAATATCAGATTGTGATAAACAGAAACCAGTAAGATTTTATTCAAATTGATAAAGGCTATTGGACATAAATGTTCCCTCAAAGCCAGAGAAGGAGATTCTACTTCAAAATCACTCTTTTTATGCTCATCTACATTGTACTATATAGAAGGCTTTGGCGTTCATTCAAATTAAGATGTGGTGTAGAGAATTATTTAAGCTACTGGCATTTGTTTCCATGTTTAATTTTGCTCATCATGTTATCTCCACTGCTGAACTCAGTGTGTCTCACATTATAGATTCTTGAATTTTTAGAATAAATGAAGAATATAAAATGTGGCACAAAAATTACAGAATAGTCAGGTAAAGCTAGTTTTGGCATCGGAAGACTTGTCCTCTTCTGAGTTTATTCACCAAATTTACCTCGAGAGGTCATAGATCCATCATCAATCTAACAGGCTAGAGACAAAATAAAGTCTTCAAGAACCCTGGAAACTTTAAAGGTCATGGTAACATAAAGATCAATGCCATCCTAGAATTCCTCCATCCACTATTCTCATATTATGAAGACTCAGAAAAGCTTTGCTTTCAGCAATAGATGAAGAGCATTAAGCTCAAAGATAAAGCAGTTCTCAAATGTTGGGAAAGGAAAATGAAGTGTTTGGGAAATTTGGAAAGCAAGATTATTGTTATTTCAATTTTGGTTACTAAACCCTTGTTTTGAGCAAAGGGCATGGCTTTACATCATGCAAAATATAAAATATGTATAAATCAGAATGCATATATTTGAGAATTATTTTAAAACAAAAATTGGAACTATTCTAATCATTAATGCAATCAAAACATAACGCAAATATAAAATGAACTAACACTTCATGTACCAAAACAGAAGCACAGATACAAAATAACAATGTTATGAAAATATGCATGCATATATACAAAAGAAGTTGCATAGCAATTCCTGAAAGCCATGTATCACATATTATAAACTCTAATAATAGGAATAATAAACTTATAATCCAACTTTTCCATTCCCTTTGTTCTGAGCCTTGGGAAACATGTTTCATTGTGAGTTCAAGTTTTTGAGAGAGAGAGGGAGAGAAGTGAGAAAAATAGAGGGAGAGGTTAAGGGATAGGAAATTTTTGCCTAAAGCTACTTCTCTGATGAATGATAGAAGACAGAAAGATGACAGAATGGACTGTCTGAATACATTTTATGCAATATTCATAGTGAAAACACCTCACTATAAAATGGAAGATTTACTTTCATTCATTCTGTTTAATTATATTGAAAAATACATATGTGTATTGTTCAAAATATTAGTTGACAAATGTAAGGAATTGTAAATTATAAACTTTATTTTTCATCTAGAAATCAATTTACCAAGAATTTTAAATTTCTAAAGAATCATGAGTTAGTGTGTCATTATTATGCCTCTTTTGAATGAGAACTCACAAATATTTCCTATATTAATATTGTTTTTTTATGTACCTCTAATACGATGATAATACTATTTTAGTTGTCATTCTCTCATTAAGTATTATCAGTGCTTAACACTCTTGCTTGACCCTTTCTTAACTTCCAATAGAAGACTAAGTTTATTCATATAGTTTTTTGTTCAACATCTACTTATGGGTAGTCATTGTCCTAGGCATTGCATAAACACCAATGGGAGGGAAAAATTGATAAGGTGTCTCATTGCTTTTACATTTTGTTGTGAGGAAAAAAAAAAGAATTATAAAAATGCCAGGGGTGGCTAATATTAAGAAGAGAAATAAAGCAGGATAAAGGATATATTGTTGTTGTATATTTATAGGTCAGAGAATACTTAGCTGTAATAGTGAAGAAGATAAGTGAATAAATTAAGGAAATAAACCAAGACAAATCTGGAGAAAGAGATTTCCAGGGGTCAGGGGTGAGTAATTTTTTCTTTTAATAACTGTTTTAAGCACTTTTATACTTATTGATGTGCAGAAAAAGTTTAACTTTATTACTTCATTTTTTTAAATATTTCCCCCTCTTTATTAAAAAAATCTTACACTTTGTAGTGTACTTTTAACAATTATTTTCCAATATTTAAGAAAATGTGTATATTTGTTTTATTATCTTTATAACAATACTTTAATATCATACCCTTAGTTGCCTTTAATTTTACAAAGCCCCTATTGGTTCCTTAGCATAAACAAAAATAAAATAGTTTCTAAAATATTCCTCTCTCTCCTTTTCCTTCCTTTATCATCAATTTTGGTGAATAATTTTATCCTCTTGTTTATTCCTGTATTATTAATTCTGATAAGCTTTTATTATTTGATTTATCAACTTTCAATATGCCTTTACTGCCCCGTGCAATCTACATAGCAGCTATAGAGCTTATTCTCTCTCATTTTCTTCAAATTCTTTCCTGATAATTCAATTCTTGCTTTACATCTTTCTCTTATTTCTTCATTGCCTCTTCTTGTCTGGTAATAATTTTCTGAAATTTAGCATGTCTGTTTCATGATGTTCTCTTATTAAGAGAAATTGATTGCTTTGCTAAGGATTTCTTTTGTTTCTAAATCAAGTTTGAACTTTCATCATGATGTAGCTCTGCTATTTGATAATTTTTTAGTGAACTTAATTCTTCTGCTAAGCAGTGCCCTACTTCTTCTTTATTTTCAGTTTTCTTATAGTATTTTGTAAGGGCACTGCATTTTCATATGTCATTATTTTAGGGGTTGGACTTCATTTTCCAGGTATCATCAGGTAGGTCCCATGGGAGTACAGAGTTTGGCAGCTTTCCTGATTTCTCCTTTCTATTGCAGTGCTGTGAACATTCCTGGAGTCTTCTCCTCTACTCACTTCTTACCATCCCCTGACCCCTCGCTATCCTGGGATGCTAATGCCCTCAGTTTTGTCAGTGCTGCTGTTAGCCACTTCATCTCCCCTCCATGATATCTCCACACTTTTCTCTTCGTTATTCCCCTGATTGCTCCCTAAATTGTTGTCTATCAGACTTTCCATAGCAGTTCACCATTGTGAGGGATTACTTTCCTTTTAGGGGGACGTTCATTCCTAATATTTTGTGGCATTTCCACCACCATTGGCCCCCTTATATCCTGGTATTCCATTAAGGACCTTCTGAACGCAATCTGGGTTTTCTGCACAATTCTGATGAGTCTCGGTGCCTGTTTTTCTCCCCTACATGTGATTTAAAGTTAGCGGGTTTCTTTGTCTCCTCTTTCAATGAAGGTATCACTTTGGCTTTCCTTTATCACAAATTTCTTTGCTTGTTTACTATGTATTCGAAGAATAGAAGAAGACAAATTAAATTTGCAGATGATCTAAAGTCTCCGATCAACACCTAGACCTTCCCAATTTATATATGAATAGTTTTTCTCTGGCCTCTGTGGAGAATGAGGTGATGAGGGCAAACAGGGAAAAAGAAACAATAAATATAAAGAAAAATAAATAAATTCACCTTCTAAAATAAGTATTAAATTTGAATTTCAACAATTACACTAAAAGGTTAATAATAACGAATTTTTTAAAAATCAATTTTATTTGATACATTTTAATAAAGCATACATTTTTGAGAAGTTGTGAGTTAACAAAACAATTTTGCATACCTTAGAAGATTCCCATACACTGTCCCTTCAGCAACACCTTACATTATTGTGACACATTTCTTACAAATGATTAAAGAACATTGTCATAATATTAATGCTGTGTATAGTGCATAGATTATATTTGGTGTATTTTTATGCTTTTGATAGAAGCAAATCTAAAACTAAATTTGGTATATTCCTATAAATATTGCATGTATACATGATGTGCATGTGTATCTCAAACACTACCAATTCAAAATTAGACTTTTATTTTAAAAAACAGTGATTATGTGATTTTGGACCACCTCTTTAATGCGATATGCCCTTTATATCAATAAATATAAGCATTTGCTAGGCATGCATCTTGTCAGTTGGGATACAGATGATAAGAGAGGAAGCTGGTGGTGAAATGTCTGTCTTTTAAATGTCACTAAGCTGTTTGCCCCAGTACATGAAGAAGCTGAAAATGATCTTATTTGAACAAGGATATTAAAATAAATGCTAATTTCTCAATTATTTTTCTTTTTTTAAAATATATTCTATACTAAGATTTTATTTGGTCAACATAAGTTTTCAAAAATAATAAGGAATAGGTGACTAAACAGTGTTTAAATTATTCTTAAAACTATTGTTTCCACATGTGGGTCTTAAAACTACAAAGTTGTGAAACTTTAGTGGAATTAACTATGAAAAAAGAGCATGGCAACTTACTACTCTAACTCTCTCAAAATATTCAAGCCATTTAATTGAGACAAGAAAATCTGAAGAAAAAAAAAACAACTGGAAAATAGAGAGATGAAGAGAAGGAAGTTGGAAGTGAAGGGAAAATGTCACAATGCTTGGATGACATATTTCTCTGGCCATTTAATGAAAAATGTCAAGTGGTCATATCTAAACATCCAACTCTGTATAATGGTAATGCCAGTGTCCTAAACAAGTCGATATCAGGTTGATGTTACTTCTATTTTCATGTTCTTCTCTAGTCACTTCTTCCCAAGACAAACCCTTCAGAGATACCCTCCATGGCCCTTTCACTCCAAACTCCTCATGATACCAGGACTCCAATACCTAAACTGCACTCTCTCCACACAGACTCAAGGTGTCATTTATACCTGTGTTGCCTTCATACCTGTCTGCTGATAATTTAAACATTTATGATTCTACACTAGTCTTTAAATCAAAATTCATAAAATGCAGTCTCAAAAATGAACACCCATAAATCTACATAGATGCCTCTGTTAGAGGAAACCTGAAGGTATAACATTCTCAGTTGAATTATGAATGTAACCATATGAAACTTATAATGATGTTAATATTTTGTTGCTCCTTTTAGAAAAAGTAAGACTTTATTCAAGAAAATTAGAAGGAAGTGATATTCCCTGCAAAAAAATGTTAAGGAATGTGTTATAGGTTGTTACAAAATGACAATGTGGTATACAGGGAATATAATCATACAGGAAATGATTGGGGATTATCAATGCTGACCTCATCAAACTTTTTTTCCCAGAATATTAGTCCTTTCATGAACTGAAAATTGCAAGGCAATGTAGGAAACCAACAGTAGCTCTCAAAAGGAATTTCTTCTTCTGGGATTTTCAGATGAGCCCCAGCTTGAGAGGATCCTGTTTGTCATTATTTTGCTCTTTTACATCTTGAAATTTCTGAGGAATACTGTTGTCATGTTGGTTTCCTGTATGGACCCCAAACTCCATACACCAATGTACTTTTTCCTCAGCAAACTTTCCTGTGTGGACATCTGCTTCACCACCAGTGTGGCCTCTCGGTTGCTAGTTACCGTGAACAAAAATGACAAGACCATGAACTATGGTGGATGTGTGGCCCACATTTATGTGGCCATGGGGTTGGGTTTATGTGAGTGTATCCTCTTGGCAGTCATGGCCTGTGACTGCTATGATGCTCTCTGTCAGCCTTTACATTTCACATCCATTTTTCATCCTTGGTTGTCTGCAAACCTGGCTGGCATAGCACGGCTCAGTGACCTCCCTAATTCAGTGTTTCCTTACTGTGCAGCTGCTTCTGTGTGGTCACAATAAACTGGGCCACATCTTCTGTGAGGTACCAGTGCTCATCAAACTGGTCTGTGTGGACACAACTTTCAATGAGGGAGAGCTCTTTGTTGCCAGTATGCTCTTTCTCATTGTCCCTATGTCACTCATGTTAGTCTCCTATGGCTTTATCACCCAAGCTTTGCTAAGGATCAAATCGGCTGCAGGATGTCAAAAGCCCTTTGGGATCTCTTCTTCTCACATGGTTATGGTCATCATTTTCTATGGAATCATCATCTTCATGTATCTTCAACCAGAAAAATGTAGATCCAAGACCCAGTGGAAGTTTGACTCCCTTTTCTACAAGGTAGTCACCCTACTCTTAAACCCTATTATCTATACTCTGAGAAAAAATAATGTGAAAGGGGCCTTGAGGACCCTGATAATGGGAAAAGCTCTTGAATCAGAAAGGATATGAGCTATAAGATTAGATTTAGAAGGTTATCCTTAAGCCATGGATTTTTGTTCTAGATAAAAGAGCCAGGAACTTTATAAGGGAAAAAACAATTTGAGTCACATTGGTTTTACACTCTTCTCAAAGGTCCTCATGAATCCCAAAATTTTATGCTGTATCTACAAAAAAACATTGCTCTTATTCAACCATGACATCAATTTTCATTTCCCCACTCTTTCTCATTGGAGTACTGGTTCCACCATTAATCATCTACTTATTTCTAAAAGCTCAACTAAAATGCTATCCATGCTATAGCTTTCTTAAGCTACCATCTCTCTCACCTCTAAGAAAAATCTATTGTTTCATAATAAATGTTTCTTCAGCACATGATACATACCTCTATTTCTACATGTTGAGACATATTAGATGTGCAAACCACTCTGAAATTTTAAATGACTATTTTCCCACATCAGATTAAACCACATAATAGAAAAGTTCTACTCTATTGACTCTTTGAAAACATGAAGAAGAAAATTTAAGTCAATGTTATGAAACTTGATAACCCACTTCCAAAAAATTATGTAATTGAAAAAATAATTCTATTATTTTATTAAAATAATCAAATAAGTGAAATTTCTTTGAGCAGATTGATCTGTATATCATTTAAAAATTTTTTTTTATTTTTTGTTTCTTTTTTTGGTCTTTTTGATCCATATATCTTTTAGACTCATCCCTCTCCTTTTTTTGATAAGTTTAAAAGCTTTGTAAACGTGACATACCATAATTGTGAATGAAACAATTTAAAGTGATTGCTTCTTGCCTTAAATTCTTTAATGAGAGAATTTACTTGCTCTTCTTCACAAGTTAATTCCTTATCATTTTCATAATTTTAGCAGTTGTGAGTTAATAAAACAATCATGCTTACCATACAGAATTCCCATACATTGCCCCCACACGATTAAAAAACATCGCTGTGACACATTTGTTACAAATGATGAGAGAACATATTCATAATATTACTGTTTCTTATAGCCCATAGCTTATATTTGGTGTATTTTCCAAGAAGCCATGCTATTATTAACACTATGTATTAGTATTATACATTTGTTATAGTTCCTGAGGGAGTGTTCTCATATTTGTACTGTTTGAAATATGGATCTCATATACAGACTCATTTTATTTCTAATATTTATATATTTGTCTTTCCAGAACAGAAAAAAATAAACAAAACATGAGGACTTCAAAAGCACTTTGACAACAACTTCATTCTTGCATTTGATCAAGATCTTATAATTTAGTTTTCTTGCCTCCATTTTTCTCTCTTTTTCTCTCTTCTTTCCTCCATTAAGGGGGAAGTCATGAATCTGTCAGCTTGAAGTATTTCAATAGAATTTTGCAGTTAAATGAAAATTCATTTAGCATGCAAGCTTAGTTTGACTTCCATATTCTCATTACTATACCCATGAGGAAAAAAGCATGAGGACTTGCATATCGCAGAAAATAAAGAATAAAATAGAAGGAATGAAACTGGGAGGCCTTTCAAATGATGACTGATAGAAAGAAAATAACTATGGCTCATTCTAAAATCTACCATTGAGACATAATATCTTAACCCCTCTACTAATGCTAGGAATGAAACTTTGGGACTACCTCCACTGACAACTGTATACTAGAGGCAAAATGGCTACATGCATAAAAAAAAAAACAAAAAAAAACATCAGAATAATTTCCTGAATGACTCAGAAATGCCACTCCAAATATACCCTGTCTAATTTATACCTCTTAAACACCCATTTAGTAAATAAAATGCTGAATAACCAATTTAGCAAGACCAAGACAGGTTTAAGTCCAGTTGAATTTGTGTTCCAGGTTATTCTTAGGTGATTTTCCTCCTCAGTAATTGAGGATCTAACTGGAACATACCAATGGATGGGCAGCTTCATTTACACCAAAGAGAGAGTTTCTACAGAAAAGCCTCAAGTTTATCAATGCATCATTTCCTCATACCTAGGAAGAATGGCATACAAAAGAAAATAATTTCTTCAGATTCTTAATCAATTTAAGTGAAATATGACCTTCATAACACAAAAGGTGACATTTTGAAAAGAAAAAAAAAATCCCAGATAAAAAGACAGCTAGGTTCAAAGTAAAAATACATGATATAAATGAAGGAAGAGCAACTATGAACTAAAAAAAAAAGGTCATTAAATTAAAACCCATTTAATGTAATATGGAATTGAGTTGCCATTGAAGAAAAACAATTTAACAAATAAAACAAATAATTGCTAGCATAATTCAGAAGAAAAGTATAGACATAATAAAACAAGAAAATTAAGATGCTAAATTCTGAATGAAGATATGAGTCATTTCCTCCAAAATGAAATCAGAAAATTTAGAAAAGGAACAATAAATATATAAAAAGTTAAATAAAATTATTTAACTGCAGATAAAAAGGAAAAGCATTTGAAAAAAACTTATTATTTTCCATTTTTAATCTTTATTTTTTCTATGGTAATATATTTATAGTACCTTGTAATAGTGCATTTAAATTTGCATACTTTATTTTTTAGTTAACTATGATTTTGAGCATTTCTATTGTGATTGAATAATCTCCAAAAACACCAAAAATTGAGTAAAAACTTTTTCTATAATTGGATACTTTGAACCCTTTTGTTCTTATGATAAATTACTTAATTGAAGATACATTTACATACTTTGGGTTCTATGGTTATTATTATGTATTTATAAAGTATTTTAGAAGTGCAGTGAATAAGCAAATAAACAGGAACACACAAGTCAATTTATAAATTATCAATTTGATTTCCAGAGAATGTGCCTAATTTATCCCCACAAAAAGACATTCTTGCCAATTCATTCAATCATTCAATTATATAATTATTTTAATACTTTACAATGAAGATGATGAAATGAAAGTACATTGTTTCACCACCTATCCAAATACTATGAGATGAAAATACTATGTTAATTTTAAGAATAGAACATGAGAAAACAAGATCATCTAAGTATTCAAAATATTGAATAATTCCTGGAAAACATAAAGCATATAGGATCATTTCTCAGAGAAGCAAAATTGAGGAATCCTATAGCCTCCTAGCATGAATAGTCAGTTAAGAATTGAATGCCCTTTTTTGAACTTTGAAGTCCATAGACACAAGGTATAAGATGTTCTGAATGATTATTCAGAATGATGAATAGAAGGGGCTGGAGAAGTTAAACTCCTATTCCTATTATCTGTCAAGGGGCAGTTATCAGTAGCCTTTTTCACAGAATGAGGCAAAGCTACTCAAACTAAAAAATGAAAAGAAATCCTCATAATGCGCAGAATATAAGCTCTGTTATAAAGAATTTATGAGATGATAATTATCAGAATATAACTTTAAATGTCAAAGGAATCTCAGCAAACCATGTGGTCAAACAAACAAACACTATTATATATAAGAAAGACCATTTCCTAATAGAAAGAGCATATGAAGGGGAACTTCCACATATGAGTGTAAACAAATTCATTAAGGAAATTTCCAATTCAAGAAAGAATAAAAGGAAGGAAGGAAGGGAGGGAGGGAGGGAGGAAGAAAAAAATTACTGATCATTTATAAAGGGTGCTAAATAAAGTGAAAAGA
Source organism: Tolypeutes matacus (assembly GCA_026826555.1). NCBI lineage: Eukaryota > Metazoa > Chordata > Mammalia > Cingulata > Chlamyphoridae > Tolypeutes > Tolypeutes matacus. The sequence continues at coordinate 672,907 of JAKSZT010000774.1, read as the reverse complement.
AGTCCATTTAAAATAGTTTCAAAGATGATAGGAGAATAAAACAATTTAATAAGATGTTTATTTTGATTTTTAAGTTGATTAAATTATAAGCCTAAAGCATTATGGGGCTGAAGAGCAGAAAGAAACACCTGAAAATATTTTAGGAAATGAATGAATGCTCTGTGAACATTGTGAAAAAAAAAAGATAAGATATTTGCATGAAGAAAAAAAAATGGTAAAAGACATTGAGGCAGTGGTATGTTAGTATACCATCTCTCAAAAGCAAACACCAATTTATGGTTTTGCTAGCTTCTATCATGTAAATACATCCACAGTGACCAATTTCAAGCTACCAAAGTGATGTTACTGCTCATGGGGTTTGAAAAAAATAAGCACTATCAAAACTCACAGATTCCAAAGTAGAGCCCACTAATAAAGCATCAATCTCTGGGGCTCTTCCACCTTATATAGGACCTGGGTGTCTCCAGAGCCCTCAGGAGCCCCTCTGTGTGGGTTGATATCCACTTTGGTGCTCTATGAGATCCTACTAAGCAGTGCATAAGCGTTACCTCTGGGATGAACTCCTGACTCTCTTTGAAGTCTCTTAGCCACATGAACTCATTTCTCTTTACCTTTTCCCCCTTTTATTCAAGGTCTTTTTCCAATCATGTTGGCAGTTGGCTCTTGGTATTTATCCCTTGTTGCCAGGGAGGCTCATTTCCAGGAGTCATGTCCCACGTTGGGGGGAAGGTAAAGCATTCATATGCTGAGTTTGGCTTAGAGAGAGGCCACATTTGAGCAACAAGGAGGCTCTCAGGTGGCAACCCTTAGGTACCCCATAACAGTAGGCTAAGTTTCAATTACAAGAGCAAAAACTCATAAAGCTAGTCATCAATAACAAGAACCCATCAGTGGGCCATCCTCTTTTGCCAGACACTGCCTTGCACTCAGGGGACTTTTGCTGCTCCCTTGGCAAATGTGGCAGAGCTCTCCAGGTTGGGAATTCAGATTCCCTCATTTATTGAGTGCTTGTCTACCCACCGTGACCATGCCCCACCCCTTGATAATTTGAACAATTTCATATATATTTCATGTATATTCAGATGACGTTACTCCCATGAGTCCCTCAACCCAGACACCCACACCAATGATCATCTGCAGATCCCATTGTAACCCTTTTGTGATCTAAACCTTCTTTGAACATGAAGCCCATATAATAACCAAATACAATTAATTGGAAAAAGAAATAATAATGATAAGAGTAAATGCAAGACATAAGTATAAGGAAACTCAGAAGAGAAAAAAACAAAACTAAAAATAAAATATAATTATAAAATATAATTAGCAAAATATAATTCAAAAAATGGGAAAATACAAAAAAATCCTTTTTAAAAAAAATTATTCTTTTTTCCTTTTATTACTGTGTTATCAGATGTCCAGTGTACTGTGATACCTTCCCCCTCCCATTCCCCAGTGTCTCCCAAATTTTCATTTAATTTTCAAAGAAATTTTAGGTCACAGCAAAGTCACACATGAAATACTAGAGATTCCCAAATACCCAACCTCTCTCCCCCTTCCCCACCCCATATTAAAACCTTTTTTTAAAAATGAATGTTAGTATTGTTATAACTGTTATACAGATAATAAAATATAGAACTAAACATTGTCAATGGTTTACAGTATAGTTTAAAATTTAGATGGTACAGTTTAATAATTTTTGATGATATTTACCATGTCCTGTGTCCATTACTGTAAGGTAATGAAAAACCTTTCCCATGACCACTAAACACCCTTTTTGATCTTAACTGTTCTTTCTCCCCATCCGCCTGGGCCATATGACACTCCACTGTCTTGACTCATGGAATGACAAGATTCATAGTTACATGCCCTGGGTATTCCAACCTGCCCTTCCTAATCTATCCACCTGTCAACCCTACACCACCAAACCCAGAATCTGTGCTCCTGAGAGTGACAGAGTTCGACTCAAATAAGTCCTCCTGCACATGGTACATCAGTCCCTTGTATTCAAACCTATATGTGATGTTCGAGTTTTTAGGTGTACTGCCAGCGACTGAGCCTCTGGCCTACCTATGTGCCAACTGTGCCTGGAATCTTGGTGGAGCTGCAACTCTTACCCTACAGCTCAATGGACTCATCCAAGTCACCTGGCGAGGAGACAACAATGGGCAACGGCTATCCCAAGGAATGGAGAGGTTCTGCAGCTGCAGGCAGGATAATCCCATCCACCGTATCCATGGGATATAAGCCCCCTCTCACTTGGAAGTGGAGTGGACATCACCATTCCAGTCCCCTCAGGATTGGGGGAAGAGCTATGGACTAGAGTGGACTTAATCGTATTCTGTTGTAGACATATTGGGATCCAAGCAATGGAGAAATTATAACAGTGAGGTGGAGCCGGTGGCCACTGGACACTTTCGGTGCAGGGAGGGGAAGGGCAGTTGAAATACAGGGGCTTTTTCGGGACTCGGGGGTTGTCCTGAGTGGCGTTGCAGCGACAGATGTAGGCCATTTTACATCAGCATATACCATGCAGAACTGTGTGGGAGAGAGTGTGGTCTACGATGTGAACTGTGGTCTGTGCTTGGTGGCAAGGCCCCAGGAAGTGTATATCCATTTCGGGCGATGTGCCACATTGGATGAAGGATATTTGTGTGGGATGTTGTGGGAGGTGTGGGAGGTGGGGAACATGGGAATCCTTGTAACTTCTATGTAATATTTAGTTAATCTAAGCACCTTTTTAAAAATACATATATATAAAAATAACATTTATGTAAGCAAATGCACTTATATGCATATATATTTATATATCAAATATCGCTATGTATTGTGAAAAATTTGATTTTTACCCACAGTAAAAAAAATAGAAAAATAATTAAATAAATAAATAAAAACATAAACAAACAACAAAAAAAAAACTCAAAAACCAGCTCCAACACAGCACTGCATATAGGGATTACACAAGATGACATTTTCAGGAGGAGAAAATAAAGAATACTTACAGGAAACAAATATAACAGAAAACAATTCCCTGAGGTAAGGAAAGATATCTGTCTTTAAATTCACAGATTTAACCTGGATACTATGCTGGAAAAATAAATAACTGTGGCTACCTTGTTTGCTCAGCAACATTTGTTGAAGCTTTAGTTCAACAAAATGAATCCCTCAATAAACACACTTTGCATCATTGTCAAAAATCTGTTGGCCATTGATGGAAATGCTTATTTTCCAAGACTCAATTCTATTCCATTGGTCTATATTTCTATCTTTATGTGAATAGCACACTGTTAATTTTAGAAATGGAGACGTGTGAAAGCTCCAATTTTGTTATTTTACATTTCTCCAAATGACTGCTGGGATATTGATAAGGATTACATTGAATCTATATTGATAAGGATTACATTGAATCTATATAACATTTTGGGTAATATTGATATCTTAAATATATTAACTCTTCTCATCCATGAACATAGGGTAGCTTGCTATTTATTTAAGTTTTTTTTAAATTTTTAAGCAGTGTTTTATCATTTTCAGGGTATAAGTCATTCACCTCCTTGGTTAAATTTATTCCTACTATTTTATTCTTTTAGATGTATTGGAAATGAAATTTCTTTAAGTTTATTTTTAGAGAAGTTTTATATTTACGTAAGCATAAGAATTCCCTATATAAGCCTCCCCTTGTGCCAACACACATATTTATACCAATTATTTACATCTTAGATTAGTGTGGCATATTTGTTACAATTGGTGAACAAATATTGAAGCATTGTTACTAACCAAAGTTTATAATTTACACTTCATGGTGTACATTTCCATAGACCTTGATAAATGCACAATGTCATGCAGCTATAATTGCAGTATTATATAGAAGAATCTCAGCATCTCAAATGAGCCCCATTCCACCTATTCATTTCCCCCTCTTTTCTGAACCCCTGGCAACCTGTATCTTTATAAAAATGTTACAAGTTCTTCCTCCAACACATGATAACATCCACCATACAACTCACATCCTTGACCCATGGCCGCACCCCCCCCAACAATTGTTCATTCATCAATCCAGAGGGACATGGCACATCATCTGTTCTGAAATCTCCATGCTGAGAATGGACCCATACATCACAGGGCAAATGAAAGAGATTATCCTTGTCCACAAGTGTAAACATTCCCTGATTGTTAGGATGGGGCTTGTCCATCTTCATTAATTTTTTGGTTGCCCAGGGCAAACCTAAAGAACTACAGAATAGGAGTTGTCTGCTACTCTGCTGAGATTCAGGGCTCAACAAGAATTTGAATAATCCAAAAATTTAAGTTTATTTGAAATATATTTAACTGGTAAATTGAAAATTATAGGTTCAAATTAAAAGAGTAGAAAATCATGATTAGGGAAATAATAAATGAGTGTAACTATGTTATATTGGGAAAATCAATTTTCATGTATTCCCAGATAGGGTCTATAGAAGGGGTCTTGATATTATGATGCTGTATACCCTGCCTCTGCTGTTCAGCTGTGCATGGAGTGCACATGGATTGTAGTTAAGAATACACATATAACCATGTTTTTTCAGGATCTACAGCAAAAATAACTCCCTAGTCCAGGGTGTTGATAGTAGGGTGATGTATGGGAAAAATGTCCATAAAACATATTTCTATAGAATATGAAATTTTTCATGTCATTATAAATATGTTTTCTCAATAGATAGAGGCCCACATAGCAGTGGAGAAAATATTTAACTTTCATCCTGCGGATGCCCTGCAACTTTCTCAAATAAAATGCAAAATTCTCTGGAATATATAAGACATGCTTAATGAAAAAAAACAGGTTTATATGCCAAATTCTCAATTTAATGTTTGTATGTATGAACCTTATTCCTGTAAAAATGAAACTTTGCCTAATTACTATTAATTCTTTAAGGTTACCTTCTGTAAACCTCCTTGTTACTCAAATTTGGTGTCTAAGTCAAATTTTACAAATCAACTCATGATCTTCCTCCTGACATGGTACATGACTCCTGAGGATGAGCCTCTCTGGCACTGAATGATTATTACCAAGTATTAATCAGCAATTCATTTGGAAAAAGACCTTGACCAAATGGTGGAAACATTAAATTTAAAAAGTTTCATGGCTAAGAGATTTCAAAATGTGTCAGGAAGTCATTATGGAAGTTACAATTATGCATGTCTCAGACAGATTTCACAAATTGCCACAGTAAACAAAGCCTCAAACAAGAGTGCTCCCAAGGGATTTTGAAATTTCTTTTTAATTTTCATCTCCAAAATTTTTTCTGAGATTTAAAATTTAATCATAAAACCTGCAAAATTTATTAATTCATTTATTTTCTCTGATATTTTTTCTTGGGGATTCTTTGTGATATTGTATATAGATCATGTCAACTCTGATAGAGATTGTTTATTTCTTCTTTTACACTTTGGATGCCTTTTATTTCCTTTTGTTTTCTAATTGCTCTAGTCAGAACATCAAGTTCAAAACTGAATAGCAGAGATGAAAGAAAGCATCCTTGTCTTGTACTAGAATTTTGGTCCATAAGTGCTCAATGAGTAAAATGTTAGTGAAATTTTAATATATGCCCTTTATCATGTTGAAGAAGTTATTTTCCATTCTATTTTTTAGGGTATTTATCATGAATTGATGTTAGACATTTTGGAATGTTTTTGTAAATCAGTTGAGATGATCATGTGAATTTTTCCTTCATTAAATTAATATTGTGTAAATTGCAACAACTATTCTCCAGTCCATTGGACTCACCCAGGACAACAAATAAGGAGATAATGATGGGATAACAACAATTCCAAGAAACAGAGAAAGTCTGCAAATGCAAACAAGATAGATCCATCCATCTGCTCCACGGATGGAAGCACCCTCTCAATTAGAGTCTGAGTAGTCATCACCATCCCAGAGTCCTCAGGATTGGGGGGTGAATGATGGACTAGAGTAGACTTACTGTTATTCTAATATAGACTGATTGTGATTCTAACAATGGAAGAAGTTTTATCACTGATGTGGGTTTATCACTGGAGGTTCTGAGGGGGAGGAGAGGGAAAAATGGGTATAATATGGGGGTATTTTTGGGAATTGGGAATTGTCCTGAATAACATTGCAATGACACATACAGGCCATTATATATCATGTCATAACTTAAAAATTTGGGCAGGAGAGAGTTTAAACTACAATGTAAACTATAATCCATGCTTAGTAGCAATGTTCCAAAATGTGTTCATCAATTGTAATAAATGTACCACATTAATGAAGGATGTTGTTAATGTGGGAAAATATGGGAGGGGTAGGGAGGTGGGCATATGGGAATCCCCTATATTTTTTTATGTAACATTTGTGTAATCTAACTATCTTTTAAAAAATAAAAAAATAGATAACAAAAGAAAGTTAGAGGATTATCTAGGGACTATATGTCCTAGTGAACTCAGTAGTACATGAGGTTTGTTGTTAATAATACAGATGTTTATCTATGAATTGGAACAAGAGTGCATCACTATATTACAAGTTGTTTAGAATATGGTGATACATGGGAAAATAAAACTGTTACTCATGGAAAAATAATATTTTTTTATTGCATTGAGGGTTTTTCTTTTGTTGAAATACACTTTCATTCTAAGGATAAATTCTACTTGATATAAATTTTGATATATAATATGTATATTAATCTATGACTTATATCTCCAAAGGAACATGTTAAAAACAGTAGAAGGAGAGCTAGAATATAAATAAAATATTTCCTCTTGGGGAAGTAGCAGCAGTGTATATGTTTGTGTATTGGAACTCTATGTGTATAAAAAGTGTAAGCTTAATACATATGTGTGTTTTTTTATCATGCAAAATTTGTGGGGACACATGAAAACCCATTTACTCAACAAAAAGAATGCTGTCCTTTAAAAAAAAAAAAAAAAGAAAGAAAAATGACACCTATATACTGGTGTCCTTAAAAGTTACAGAATTTTTTAAAAACACATCAATAATTTCAACAAAATAAGTGGATTCAACTTTATAACTAAACGGTGTCTGCAGTCATATTAAAAATGAATATAATCTCAGTATTCATTGTCAAATGAAGATACTCTTAAAACTAGATATCCAGACAATTCAGACACTTAAGAATGTCCAAGATGGTGATATAAGATACTTCAAGGTGCTGTCCCCCAAAAAAATTTTTGAAAAATTTAAGAGGATGAGGGGAAATAGGAACAGTGTATGTATATGCCATTGAAATTAAGCTGATATCAAATTATATGTGATCATTTTAGATTTAGGATGTTAAATTTTACCACATGGTAATCGTAAAGAAAATATATGAAAAATATATTGAGATGAAATGAGAAGAGATTCAATTGATACAATAAAAATTAATAAATATAAGAGTAGGCATTAATGGAAGAATAACATGTATGATATACAAGTGCAAAACAGCAAAATGGCAGAAAAAAGTTCTCCATTATCCATAGTTACTTTAAATATAAATATACTTTCTACTCAAAAGGCAGAGAATTATAAAATGGGTAAAAAAGCATAATACAACCTTAAATGCTATACATAGACTCAAATTAAATTTGGAGACACAATTAGATGGAAAGTGAAATTGTGGAAAAATATCATGCAATAGCAACCAAACTAGATTTGGGGTAGCAATAATAATATTGGATAAAATAGTCTTTAAAGCAAGAACTGTTAAAAGAGACAAAGAAGGTCACAATATTCTGATTAAAGAAGTCATATAACCAAGATAAATACACATGCACCTAATAGCAGTGCCTTAAAATAAATGAAGCAACTATTGCCAGGTTTGAAGAGAGAAACAGATGTTTCTACATTCATATTAGGGTACTTCAAAACACATTTCATAGGAATCCGTCCTGCAAAGTCTTGCGGGAGTTTGTCCAGCAGAACCTGCGACAGAGCAACAAAATTACACTGAACATGGAGTTTGAGAGATGCCAGGGGGAGAACAGCTGAAGAAGTTATCCTCCTTAGCTGATACCCAACATGCTTTTTATTCAGGATGTTTTCACAATCAAGGTCAGGGTGAACTTGCAGGGGAACAGGCAGGTATCAATACTTGAGGGGTGTAAATAATCTCATAAGAGTTCCAGGCTGATAACTGGGAGCAGGATTAGAAAAACATTTAATGATATATTTAGGAGATAAGGTGGGAGATAAGGGAGATAAGATAAGCAGGAATTGAGAGTGGTGAATTCTCTGTGGGGGCAGAGAAAGAGGCCTCCAAGCTATTTCTTTGATGTAAAGATCAGAGGGTTCCCACATCTCCCCCTTTTCTGTTTAAATAAAAAGAAAAGGAAGAGGGAAAAGTATCCTGACACAGTCCTTTATAAAAACTGTCCCCTACCTGATAGTTCAAAGTAAATAAATGGAAAACTAATTTTTAAAGTAATAGTAAGGCCAGGTCACTGTCTGCTATCTAGGTTCCAAACTAAGCTGTGTGGGAAACAAAATAGCCAAGGTGGCAGTAGGCCTCTGTTGGGAGGTGTGAAGGTTAGTGTCCTACCTCTTTAAGCCCTGAAATTCTCTCTTGATGGCCCCTCTGTGACTGTGCCTGTCTTAGATTGGCCCTTCCCTGAGGAATCTTACCAGTTTCTGGCTAACCAGCTATCCTCTGGGGCCAAGCAGGGTGAAGTGTTCTTCGATAGCTTATATCTCCATGGCGTTCATGCTCAGCACCAGCCTTGGGACTTCCTTGCCCATAGGTGGATCCCCAGTTCTGGTCACTGGTTTTGGGGAACCTAGGTTCTAACGCAGAGAGGGCCCAGCACAAGGCATGGGGCAGGAGACAGACAGTTTGACACCAGCTCATAGAAGGGCTACTCAATCTAAGGATGCCAGGCTTATGACACAAGTTACCTTATGAGTGGGACATGTACAGAGCACCTCCAGCTTATATAGGAACTGTAAGAAGGGTGAAACCAGAAAAAAATTGTGTGCAGGAAGAAAAAGGGGTCACAGTGTCAAGCAAATAGTTAGGCAGGTGAGAATGAGGGAAAGGAGACCTTGGGGTGAGGTGTCTTAACCAAAGGGCCCCCAAGGCTCCCCCCACCTTTTGCTTCTTTGTTCTTGATTTCCAGATGTGGGAGGCGAGAGAGATGAAGCAATGGCTAGCCCTGTTTATTCTGCTATTTGATGTTGTGACTAGGATTCAGCATAAGACAAGAAGCATGCCCTCCTCAGAGGTCTAAGGGTCTCCTCTGATATTCTAGGATCCAATTACTCCATCTGTCCTGTTTGATTCCCTGCACACATGTATGGAAACAATCTGCTAACTACAGTTCTTACCTGTGGTTCATCTCAAAGTTTCTTTTGCCCTTTCAGGCCTCCAACATCTGAAACCAACTCCATTTATTAATTTCTTCTGTTTGACAAAAATATTATATTATTTTATTATAATAATTGTTAAAATAAAATAGAGGAAGCTATTAGATTGGGCTGTCTAGTCACAGTCAATCCCTGACCCAAAACAAACCCAAGAAACCTGATTTTTGGCAGAGGCAGCCTTGGTACAATGAGACAGAGCTTTAATACTAGCCAATCAGAAATAGATCCCTTAAGGAAAGGCCTTCCTCCAAAAATAGCACAAAAATAGCAATGTAGCTTAGATAGCTAATCAGAATTTTTTTCCTCATTTGCTTCTGCCTTTGTTCTATATAAGCATCCACTTTCCACACCTTCAGCAAAGCTCTTCATCATTTTTGGTTTGGTGCTTCCTGAATCATTTGTTGACCAAATAAACTTTAACAAAATTTTAAAATTGTATCAGTTTTATCTTTCATATAATCTATTTTAATAATTTATTAGATATCTATTTATATATAATCATGCTACATTATAAACTATGTAAAGACAAAGGCTGCTTTTTGTGCTATTCTATATTCTAGTCCCTCATACAATCTTTGATATTTAATAAATTATATTAAATGTTTGTCATGCATGATATAGAAAGTGTGTATCATGCCTTGCTTGATAATTAAGTGTAATTATGTGCTCTCTGTATTTAATGTTTAAATATAATCTAATAATTGATGCTTTTCAAATAAATAAGACATCCCAAGTTAGTTGTTACTGTTAATTTTTACTTAAGTAGCCCTCTATTTTGTGATTCTTGCTGTTTGACCTTTGAGATAGTATTCTATATGTTTCTAAACTGATTATTTATGGACACATACAGCATCAAATGTGCATCTACAAAATTATACAGAAGGGCTCTGCCTGGCAGTTTTTATTTCTTGCTCTGGGTGGCTATTACACTAGTGGTTTCACAAGTATATCTTTTGTGATGATCATTTAAGCTTTATGTTATTGGTTCAACACTTCTAGGCATGATATTCCCTTCTAATATAAAAAGAGATTAAATGCCATATATGATTATATGTCTCTGAAGCTCTACTATTGCTTCTGCCCTTAATTTATTAGGCAATTGCTTCTTAACATCCTCTAAAACAGTCTTTGGCCACAAGGAACCCCATATAATCACTTTGAATGGTATATCCTTGCAAATCTGTAAGTACTGGAAGGCCAGTTGTCAGTTGATCTTTAGCAAATGACACTTGTTCTGACCCCATTTCTCACAAATCCAGGGTCTGTTAGCCCATGAATGACAGGAAATTATCCTTATCTTGTATCACCAGCGTGTCTACAATCAGGATCATGATACTTGGGAATGGAGGTGCTTGCTTATATGTACGGTGCTTAAGTAAATTACATTAACTTATGAAAAATTATCTTGTAATAAAAATATTCATATAGGTAAAAAATATTAGTGACATTTTAATAAAAACAGTTTGTATCATATAAGGGAATACATTTAAATAATTACAATGTTTAATGGTGTATTAAATATTTTTGATAGAATAACAAACAAAAATCAAGGAAGATCTTATAGAAAATAATTTTAAGTAAGTGTGCTCAAACAAAGAATTCTTTCCCCATTGTAGTATCACTTTGGATTTACTCCTTCATTTAGTTATAAAGTCAAAGGATGAAAATTGCTTAAGATATTTAAGCAATAAGATTCTATTATTTGATAATTCAAAAAACATATCGGGGAAAATAAGAAAAAAAATTAGGCAAATTATCTTTTGCAACAAATCAAACAAGTTTAGTATGGGAAAGCAGCTTGTCACCAGAGAAGCCATTATAAAGCCCAGATTACAGACAGGCTCTCTATGGCATACGAGTGCCTTTAACTTTTAAACTTAAATAATGAGCATGATGACAAATCATGTATCATTACACAAAATGTTCCACAATGGCAGGAGTGCTGGTTGTACTGCCTTTAATTGACCAAGATCACCAATTCATTGGAAAAAACAAAACAAAACAAAACAGCTCCTGGAGATCTATTATATTAAAGTATAGACACTCAAAAAATGTAATTGAAATGAAATGATTTCCTTAAACATATAGTGGTAAGACTGAGGAAGTGTTAGCAGTCTTTGCTGTTGTCATTTTTCTTGTCATTGTTATTGCCATAAAAAAAAACATAATTAACTTGTTAATTGCTCACTACTAGCTAGGAACCATGCTAAATACACCTCATGATTTACCTGAAGAAATAGGCTTTCATCAAATCTGTAAATTAAATCCCAAAGAAGTCCCAACTTTGCCCTAAATTCAAACTATTTTTGCCTACTTCATTAAAAAAAGATAACTATTCAATCTTCTCCTGTATTCTCAATCTTTAAACAACCTCTTTCTCATCTTCACTCACAGATTCTCTCCTTGCTTCTATTTGCATTGAGAGAATAGGAGCAGTCAGAACAGAACCTACAAGTGTCCTTTATGCTGTGCCTTAGCTCCTGCTGTGAGTGATGAACAGACTATGCTTCTATCACTTCTATTCACTCTCAAGGCCTATCCCTCTGAAAACTTTTCCATTTCTCATCCATCAACAATATTCTCTTTTTATTGATTATTCCCTTGAACATATTGACATCTGAAATATCTCAGGAAAAAAAATAATGATAAACCTGTTATTATAACTATCCAAGTTTTTGTGTCCTGCCTCAGCATCTAACTTTAGTTAAGCCACCAACTGGTCTCAACACTGAACTTAGGCTTAGTAAATGAACACCTTTCCAGCCCTAGGGCCTAAATTTCCTCAGAGCCCAAAACCCATTTCTGTAGCTGCTGTGCAAACCAAACCACACCTCACACAAACCCACAGCTGATTTCAAGTAAGTTAACCATAACTACTGTGTGAAGGTTAAAACTCAAGCAATGGCCATGTAAGTGTTAAAACCTGAGCAGCAGCATAGCTGCTACATTAGCTATTGACCTTGGCTCAGTTTCTCGAGCTCCCCCAATTCAGCATGTCTTGTATCCAATTCATAAGGTTTTTGGCCCAGCACACATATCTCCTGAGTGCAGCAGCAATAATTCCAAGAAATTTCATTTTGTGTTCCTTCTGTATAACATTTCAGTGATAATGGTGTATGAATAACCCTGCAAATAAAGAATGGCCATACTTGCTTGCTTGCCTGTTTGTCTGGAGCAGTCCACGTCTGTGCCAGTTTGGACAAACTTCCCTCTCCACCTAAGTTTTTCTTCTGCCTACCTCCTTCATGGGTTCCCAAGATGAACGCAGTGCACAAATGGGATGCAGTGGACAAATGGCATAGTAGGCAGAATCAGATGTGTTTTCCCACTGCTCCCCCAGATGAGGAGGTAAGGAGTATGGACCCTGGTAGTCCCCACCATGTGTGTGGGCTCATGTAACCAAGTGGTTATCTCGGTGGTGTGTGTGCCCAGATGTGACACCCACCAATGACCCCAGAGCACTGTTAGGTGTCATGCAGCAGACTGAGTCAGAAATAGGGGAAATGAAACCCCATGATGCTGCTGTGTGGGTGGGATGGGTATTCCTATCTTTAATATGAAATACCACCCAAGAGACATTGAAAGAGGAGAGGCAAATTCACCAGTTCCGTGAGCAACTGCAGCAGTCTCATGTACAGCAGGAGTGCCATGATGTGTCAGTTTGTAGTAGTTTGGAGGAGGAAAAAGAGATAAAGCCCACCCAACAAGCTTGTCCAGTCATGACACAAAGGGTGAAACACGATCAGGACATGGGGCAAGTGGGACACCCAACTGGGCAGCACTATATAGTCCAGCACACCATGTACTGTCCTTATACATAGGCAGAACTGGTTGAATTGGGATGGAAGTTTCAGGAGAACCCAGGAAAGCCCATAGTTGCATGGCTGCTGCATCTGTGGGATGAGGGAGTGGATGACATTGTATGTTCCAGGACTAAAACTGAGATGTTAGCATCCCTTACTGGCCATCCTTTGCTGCACCAGTGTCTCTTAAGTGCGCAGTGGCATGCTGGGGGAAACCCTGATCACACATTGATGGAGTGGCTTCAAACAGCTGTTTGTACAGTCTGGAATGATGCAGGAGAGTTGCCAGACTCAGTGAACCAATGGACTACGTATGCTGACCTTGTGCAGGTAGTCTGGGAAATGAGCCTGCACGATACTGTCTTTGACCCTAATAACCAGGGCCCGGATGCTGAGAGGTTTATGAGTCAAATGATGGACCTGCTTGTGCAACATGCTACTGATCCCTCATTTGGGTCCCTGATAGCTATCCTAACTCTGTATGAGGGACAACCAATGCATGAGGTGACAGCTATGATAGCTAGTCTCGGCAAGGCCTAGAGCCAATTGACCAAAATTCATCTGCGGGTGATGGGAAGACACACCTCTGTTTCATAAAACAGCCAAGCCTGCAGGTCAGGACTATAAAAGGGATCCTGTGAAAGTCACACGGATGCAAATGTAGAAAAATTTGGTGAACACCGGAGTAGATTGAACTAAAATAAATGGAAAACCGAATATGGTCTTTGGAAACAGCTAGAGCCTGCTCAAAGGTGAGCAGGAAAAGCCCCAAAAATGAAGCAGGCTAGGGAAACTGCACAACTTGTTGATTACCTGCTAGAGAGCCCGGGGTGCTCCACAGAGCCAGTGTTTACCTTTGCATAAGAGGCGAGCCACAGCATCCAAGAAAGGAACCATCAGAAAAACCGAAAGCCCTACATGGAGCTGGCATTCCACTTGTCCCCCACTAATGTACAGCATGTTTGGCCTTTGTGGACATGGGTGTGGAAAGTACCCTTCTTTATGAGCAACAGGATAAACTCACAGGCACTTAGCCTATGTGAATGGTTATGGTTATACCAGACAAGGCACCTTGTGGGTCATCCAGACAAAAGTGATGTTGGAAATTAGATGGTTGACCCCACAGATGTACACTGTGTGCATTTCTACTATCCAAGAGTATATACTGTGTATAGAGTGTTAAGAAACTTAACCCTGCAAACCAGTATTTGGTGAATTCCATCTAAGAGTATAGACAGTGAAACTCATGGTTTGGGGATGCGCTAAACATGCCCCTGTTGTGTTGCCTGAGCCCCACAGGACAGTGACCATAAAGCAGCACTGTTTGCCAGGAGAACATAAAGAAATATCGGCAACTATTAAGAAATTGGTCAAGGTACATATCCTCCATGAGGCCTGGAGCCTGTTTAATGCTCTGGTGTGGCCCATTCATAAGCCTGATGGGATGTGGCATATGACTCTTGACTATCGATATCTCAACAAAGTAGTTCCTCCTTAACATGCAGCTGTGCCTTCTATTCTTAACCTAATGGATACTTTAACTTTGACACTGGGAAGTTAACATTTTGTCTTGAACTTGGCAAATGCCTTTTTCTCCATCGCTATTGCTGATGAAGTGCAGGATCAGTTTGCCTTCATGTGGGAAGGCTGACAGTGAACTTTTACTGTACTGCCTATGGGCTATGTTCACAGTCCCACCATTTGTCATGATTTAGTGCCTAAAGACCTAGAAAAATGGCAACATGCTGATACCATTCAAGTGTATCCTTATATTGATGATGTAGTGTTAACCTCTGATTCTTTTGCAGATTTGGAGGCTGCTGTTCCCACTCTGGTTGCCCACCTTGAAAGTCAAGGATGGGCAATAAATCAGGACAAATTGTAAGGGTCTAGCTTGCCTGTCAAATTCTTAGGTATTATATGGTCAGGTAAGAAAAAAATAATTCCTGAAGCAGTAATTAATAAGATTCAAGCTTTCCCATGCCCCACAGCAACGAGACAGCTGCAGACATTTTTGGGTCTCAGGCTATAGGCGAGTGTTCATTCCTCAATTGGCACAGGTCCTAAAGCCTCTATACAAGTTAACAAAGAAAGGAGGTGAATAAGATTAAACTGACAATGCTGAGCAGGTCTTCATACAAACTGAAAAAGCTGTTAAACAAGTCCAACTTTGTTAGGAGCCTACACTAGCCACCTGTTTGAATTAAATGTGCACATTACAAAGGAAAGCTATAGTTGAGGCTTGTGGCAATGAACTGAATGGTTGTGACAACCAATAGAATTTTGGAGTCAGCAATGGAAACAAGCAGAAAAATGCTATAGCCTCAATAAAATGAAATAACAGCCATATGTGCTGCTGCACAGAATACTGAAACCATAATCTGGAAAGCCCCAGTAAAGATATTCACCACCTACCTATACCTTATGCCCTATACCCTATACCCTATACCCTATACCCTATACCCTAAACCCTAGATGGATGCAGAATTGGATCACCCAGCCATGAAATGGCATGGCCCAGATGGCAACACTGCCTAAGTGGGGGACCTATTTAAAACAGAGAAACCCATTTGCTTCTAGTCCACTGAATAAAAAAGTGCAAAAGTTTAAGTCCCTTAACATATGCTGGGACATTGGACCCCAAGACCCCCTTGCAAGTCCCCATGAAAGAAGTTTCCCCATACAAAGCCAGGGTAGGTACCATGCCAAAATAGCCATGATATACTAATGGAGCCAGCCAAAGATAGGTGCTTCAATGGACGGTCATAGAAGTGCAC
This sequence comes from Tolypeutes matacus, assembly GCA_026826555.1. Lineage (NCBI taxonomy): Eukaryota > Metazoa > Chordata > Mammalia > Cingulata > Chlamyphoridae > Tolypeutes > Tolypeutes matacus. The sequence continues at coordinate 656,978 of JAKSZT010000774.1, read as the reverse complement.
CCTCTAAACAATACTCTTAGGTATGAATTAAGGTTTGGTCAAAGCAGCCAATGGGCTGAATTAAGAGCCATGTGACTCTTAGTGGGCCATAAAACCAGCCCCTTAGTGATATGTACTGATGGTTGGGCAGTATTTAAATGTCTTACTCTGAAGCTTCCAAAATGGATTCACATAGATTGGTCAATAGCCCTTCAGCCCCTATGGGGACGTTCCATGTGGAAAAAACCTATAAAACTAAAAATTGTCTAAAAAGTAACAATTTACTTTGTAACAGCTCACTGCCCCCTTTTGAATTCAAATAAAGTAAATCAATTAACTAGGCTTATCTTGTGGGTAAATAGCGCTCAGGATGCAGCTATATGGCTGCACCAAAAACTCCTAGATGCTAAAGTTCCCACAATGATGAAAGCTGCGTGACTTTAAGTCTTAGCTATAGACACAGAAGCCACTTGGATAGCATGAGTGCCCCCCAATGTTCCCTGTTATATCGGTGGCCATTGCCTAAGACTATGATCACATTGAGTGAGAAAGTAACTCACTCACAAGATGACAGATAAATTTTGTTAAGCTCTTAACCTTGACTCAGCAGTGCCTATATGTATTTATGGTCATTGTCATGGTTACAGGTCTTCTTTATATATATCCTGTCCCACAAGAAACCCAAGCTGTGACTGTGCAAGCATCACAACAGCTGTGTGCTATGTATGGCTGACCATTGACTATAAAAAGTGACAGAGGGTCCCATTTCAATGAGGAAATAATACAGCAATGGGCCCTCTGACAGGGCCTACAATGGGTATATCAAGTGCCCTACAATCCTTTAACATCTAGTATAATTGAACGTTATAATTGAAAATGGGCCTGCAGGCAACAGCCCAATGAACTCCAATATTGCAGGGGTGACGTGATCGCTTTTCTTTGGTAGTACAAAGTTTAAATAAAAGACCCCAGCAGGAATCAGGGGCACCAATAAAAGCCCTGTTGCAATGTGCAAATGCCCCCATTCAATTATAAGTCACTATAAGGAATCCACTGTTAAAACCGCAAGTGCAGGGAGGGCAAGTACTGCTGCCAGTGCCCTCCATAATTCATGGAGGAGAGAGTCTCTATATCATAGCCCTGGACTTTAAAGACTCCCCATGTTTGATGGGTAGCTTTGATAGCACCCTGAAAAAACAGGGCACAGCATCAATTAACTGTAACCCCCTAGATTACTGATGTATGGCCACTGAGGTTTACGGTGACTGTGCCTGCCTGCCACCATAGCCACCATGCTAAAACATACATTCATTCTGGCATTATGGTCTATCATGAGTTCCCCAATTGTGTTATAAGTGGAAGAAAATGTCTCACCAGCTGTGGCAGTTTGATATAGTTATGAATTCCAAAAATAGATATTGGATTATGCTTGTAAACTGTTCTGTTCATCTGAGCATGATTAAGTTATGCTTAGGGATTTGATTGGGCCACATCAGTAGGGTGTTGAGCCCTGCTCCTTGGTAGGTGGAGTCTTAAAGATAAAAGCCATGGGAAAGGACAAAGTTATAGGAGTTTTGATGTTGGAGTTCTGATGCTGAGTTTTAATGCTGGAGCCTGGGGAAGTACGCACAGCAGACCTTGGTCATGAGGAAGGAGAGAACTCCCTGGGAAAAGAGATGAACCATTCACCTGACAGTTCACAACTGGCCTTCTGGAGAGAGGCAAAGCCTAGAGAGCCTCATCGTCTACAGCTGACCTTGTGAAGGGCACAGAGGAGCTAAGCCCAGATAGAAATGGAGCCCTGGGAAGAGAGGAACCCAAGAAACCTGAACACTGACAAACATTAGCAGCTGTCTTGCTCCAACACATAGCAACAGACTTTGGTGAGGGAAGACACTTATGCTTTATTGCCTGTTAACTGTAAGCTTCTACCCCCAAATAAATACCCTTTATAAAAACCAACCGATTTCTGGTATTTTGCATCAGAACCTCTTTGGTCGACTAATACACCAGCTGTTCCGGATGGCCCAAAGATATGGTATACTCACCCTGAGTGCACACTGCAAAGTGGCACTTTGCTGTCTAAGAACAAACAGCTGAGATATGTCCTGTTAAATGAGCATTATCTGCCTCTCCTATTACACTTACATATTTGTCTTACCAACCCTAGGAGTTCTGCCAACAGCTTTCTACCTTGGGCCCACACCTATGATCAAGTTTGACAACATGTCTCCCTGCTTGGTCTGCATTGAATTGCTGGCCAGTTCAGCTGATGGTTTGGCCTGGAGTATTGCTCTTGTAACACAGGACAATTAAATGTGGTTGAAAACGGTCAACCAAACAACAGCAAAATAGGAAGCAGTACGGCAGCATGTTGAAAAACTTCTCCACTGGGATGCGGACCCATGTTCTCCATGGTTTGGCTATGATCTATTTAATAGATGGAGCTAACTCCCTGTTGAACATGTTAAACTGTGGGGCATTGCCCCAAAATGTATAAAACAAAAGGGAAATCCCAAAAATCTAGCAAGGGAAGTACCTTTGAATTTGTGCAGCACTACCCAAGTAATGGTAGATGGTTCCTGCTGGTAGAATGACCAGTGGTACATCGGAACCAAACCCTCTGACAATTCTGCTGACTGTGTACTTGTAGGTCTGTAGGCCCCATGGGTAGCCACATCTCCCAGCCAACTGAAGTGGGCATTGTACTTAAAGAAGCCCCTTCATTCCAGGTCACATTATATCTACTTTAGATCAAAAACCCCAAAATTGGGACACAGTATATCATAAATAGCACAGGACCAAATGGACACCTTGATGGTTTTAGCCATTAGCTATTTTCCTTCCTGGAGGAAGGGCCATCAAAATTAAATTAAATGTAAAAACCTTAGCACTGCCCAAGGCAACACTGGCCAAGCCCTAAATGCTTCAATATATGCAATTGCCCTGTTAACAAAATAAACTTATCAAATCTGCCGTATTGTGTTACAAAACTGCATGGCTCTAGATTTATTTACTACAGCACAAGGAAGCACAAGTGCATTAATACATACTGAACGTTGCTTATATATTCCTGATAATAAAAAATCCATACAAGGAGACCTGCAAGAAAGGAACCATGAAATATAAAATATCCAGAAATCACAGGTAAACCATGTACAAGACTGATAAAAGTCCCTAGGAACTTGGAAATGGGCTCTTGAAAAAACCCTAATAGGCCTAGGGTGCATACTTCTATGATGTTGCTGTCTATATTGCTGCTGTGGTGTTTAACTACAATGTACCTCCGCCATTGCTAAAGCCACTGCCCTCAAGGTAGGGTGTGTAAGAATTAAAACTAAAGCAGTGGCCATGTAAGGGTTAAAACCTAGGTAGCAGCCCAGCTGCTAGATAAGCTATTGACCTTGGCTCAGTTTCTTATGTCCCCCCAATTCAGCATGTCTTGTATCCAATTCATAAGTTCCTCGGCACAGCTCACATATCTCCTGAGCACAGTAGAAATAATTACAAGAAATTTCATTTTCTGTTCCTTCTGTGTAATATTTAAGTAATAACAATAATTTATGAATAACCCTGAAAACAAAGTATTGCCATGCTTGCTTGCCTGTTTGTCTGAAGCAGACTGCTGATTTGCCAGCATAAACAAACTTATGTCTCCAACCTAAGTTTTTCTTCCACCTACCTCCCTCATCCCAAGGTGAAGACAGTGTACAAATAAGATACAGTAAACACCTACCACTCTCACATCCCTTTTCCTTTTCACATGTTTGCTTTATACTAACCAATCCTGACTCCACTGGAAAATCTGCTAATCCCCTGTCCTGGACCAAAATAAAGACACAAGTCCATGGGCTCTTCTTGGTCTGCTTGTGTGCTTCCCACTTGCTGATTGAGCCACCAGATTTGATAGCATCTCTGTCAACTCCTCATGTCATTCTTCTATCTCGGGGCCTTGTGAGTAACAAACTATATGTCTATGACTCCCATTGTGTCTCATCTGACCTCCAACCAGACCCAAATTTATAATCAAACTTAACCAATTTGAAACAAATCCCCTCTGATATATTCCCTTCCAGCTATTGTCTCATTCTTCTGCTCCCCTTTAAGAAAAGCACTCTGAAACTTTATTTATACCTTACCTTGCCCACTCCCTCTCACTACATTGTCTCTGTTAAATGCTATCCAAGAAAACTCAACTAAAATTGCTCTTATTAATATCAAAATTGTTCTGGATGCTGTTAAATTCAATGGTTAAAATATAGTTTTCATTTTAATTCAACTATAAACTGCCATCATCCCAAGTGATTATGCTCTTCTTAAATTTTTTAAGAGGTATAGACTTTTGTTTATTATTTAAAAAAAAAAACTTAGATTATATGAAAGTTTCATAAAAAATATAAGGGATTCCCCCAATAAAGATCCCAACAGCATTACTGCAGAATTTGAAAAGGCAAAAATCAAATTTATTTGGAAAGTTAAGGAGTCCCGAATAGCCACAAATATCTTAAAAAAGAATTAAGTTGGAGAACTCACACTTCCTGAATTTAAAGCATATTACTTAGCTACAGTGGTAAAAACAGCATGGTACCCACATAAGGACAGAGAGGTTGACCAATGGAACCAAATCAAGAACTCAGAAATTGACCCTCACATCTATAGTCAAGTAAATTTTGAAAAGGCTTTTAAGTCTACCAAGCTGGGCCAGAACAATCTATTCAACAAATGGTACTGCGAGGACTGGATAGCCATATCAAAAATAAAGAAAGAAGACTCATAGCTCACACCCTTATACAAAAATTAACTCAATATGGATCCAGGATCTAAATATAAAACCAACAACCAGAAAACTCCCAGAAGAAAATGTAGGAAAATATCCTCAACATTTTGTGGTAGATGGTAGTCTCTTAAGTCTAACAACAAAGTATGAGCAACAAAAGAAAAGATAGAATAATGGGACCTCCTCAAAATTCAAAGCTTTTGCACCTCAAAGGATTTTCTCCAAAGGGTGAAAAGGCAATGCACTGAATGGGAGAAAATATTTGGCAATCACATATCTGATAAGGGTTTATTATCCATAATATATAAGGAGATCATACAACTCAACAATAAAAAACAAACTCTTCAATTAAAAAATGGGCAAAAGATTGAAAAGACAACTGTTCAAAGAAGAAATACAAATGGCAAAGAAACACATGAAAAAATGTTCAACATCACTAGCGATTAGGGAGATGCAAATCAACACTACAATGTGATAGCATTTCACACCTATTAAACTAGATACCATTAAAAAGACAGGAAAATGTAAATGTTAGAGAGGATGTGGAGAGATAATAATGCTTATTCACTGTTGGTGGGAATGTAGAATGGTACAGCCACTGTGGAGGACTGTTTGGCAGCCCCTAAGGAAGTAGAATATAGACTCACCAGGGGACCCTACAATACCATTGCTAGGTATACACCCAGAAGAACTGAGAGCAGTGACACAAATAGACATCTGCACATCACCGTTCATAGCAGCATTATTCATGACTGCCAAAAGTTGTAAACAACCCAAGTGTCCATCAACTGGTGAATGGATAAACAAATTTTGGAGTATACACATGATGGAATATTATGAAGCAGTAAGAAGAAATGAAATTGTGAAACATATCACAACATGGATGAACTTGGAGGACATTATGTTGAGTGAAGAAAGCCAGACACAAAAGGACAAATATTGTATGTTTGCCTATTATGAGCTAAATATATAATGTGAAATATATTATGTGAAAATATGAATATGGGTAAAACTGCATACACACAACCATTTCTCTTTGAAGCTGAAAAAATGTAGATTAATAATTTAAAATGTTAATATCACACACACAAAAATATATATTAAGTGAAGGAGACCAGAAACAGAGAACTACATATTTTATGAATCCATTACTGTAAAATGTAAATATGAAATAATTTATAAAGGTAAAATTAGATTAGTGGTTATGTAGGGCTGGGGTAGGATTGCTAAAAGGTGTGAAGTCTTTCTTTAAGCAGTAATGAAATTATTGTAAAATTTTTGAGGTGATGAATGTACAATATTGTGATTATACATAAAGCCATTGATTATATACTTTGGATATTAAGTATGGTATGTGAATATATTTCAATAAAATTGCTCAATAAACAAATAAATAATTGTGAATTAATTGCAGCAAAGAACAGTTTGATTGTTTTTAGTTTATTATTATTGAAATAATGAAAATGCTCTAATAATGATTGAAGTGATGAACGCAAAACTATGTGTTTATACCAAATACTACTGGTTGTACACTTTGGATGAATTGTATGTTTTATTAATATGTATCAATAAAATTGATTGTTTAAAAAATTATATATAAAACCCAATTTTTTATTTCTTTATTTCAGTTCAAAAGAATATACTTTTCAGCAGAGAAATCAGATCTTCCTATAGTTGAAAAATCATCTCTGTTATACTCCTACTTAATATGATTACTTTATCATTAAGCTAGCTGATTCATTATGTATATATATGGAATGAATATATACCCCACCCTTCCACCTGCTCCACTTTCCCCCATTAACATCTCTCATTAGCATGGTACTTTATTTACAATTGATGGACACATATTGAACCATTGCTATTAACCATGGTCTATAGTTTACACTTTGCACCACACAATTTTATAGGTTTTTGCAAAATTCATAATGTCCTGTATCCATCATTGCAATGTCATCCAGTACAATTTCCCTTTCTTTAATGTTTAATATATGTAGAAGTTTTCATTAATTTGACTTTATTTTTTTTATTGAAAAAATATTGATTGCCTCCACTGAACTACACTTAATAATCTTTTTTTAAAGATACTTAGATTACATAAATGTTACACAAAAACTATAGGGATTCCCATACACCCCACCTCCCACATCTCACACAACCTCCCACATAAATATCCTTCATTAGTGTAGCACATTAATTGCAATTGATAAACACATCCTGGGGCTTTGCCATTAAGCATGGACCATAGTTCACATTGTAGACCACATTCTCTCCCACACAGTTCTGCATGTTATATGATGATATAAAATAGCCTTTATCTGTCATTGCAAGGTCACTCAGGACAATTCCCAAGTCTCAAAAAAGCCCATGTATTACAACTGCTTTTCCCTCTCCCTGCCGCCGGAGCCTCCAGTAGCTACTGGCTCCATATTAATGTCAGTACAATTTCAATGTCCCCAAAACACCTCATGTTAAACCTCTTCTTCCCTCTGCCTCCCATCAGAATCTCTGGTAACCACCACCTTTATATCAATAATACAAGTTCATCCATTGCTAGAATAATAATAATAATATAATAATAATAATAATGTCTGCTTTAGTCCATAATTGCATTCCCCAGTTATGTTTATTCATTCCTCAATCTTGAGAATTTTGGGAGGTGATGCCCATTTTGTTTCTGACTGAGAGTGGACCTAGATCCCATGGGCCAGATGGATGGAACTGTCTTGTTGGCAGTTGTAGATAGTCTTCAATTTTGGGGGATGGACATTTTCTATTATCATCTTTTGTTTATTTTTCCAGGGCAAGTCCAATGAACTAGAAAATAGGTGTTTCAACTCTGCTGAGATTGAAGCTTCTACTGGCATACAAACAGACTGAAGATTTAAGTCTCTGGGACATATATTTAATGAGTATAGTGTTAATTATACTTTCAAATAAAAGGGGAAGAAGAACCATGTGTAGGGAAATTATAAATGAGTCTAGCTCTGTTACATTGGGGAGCATATATTCCAAAGTAAGGCCCACCGACAAGGTGCCAAGTTCCTGAGATTGTCTTCCCTGCTTATAGTGTCTATATGTCTCCAAATCCCTCAGGATCCCTGCTATTTGAAACACTGTTTACTGCGGCAACCAATGAGATCCTGCTGAGTTGTGCATAAGTGTAACCTCTGAAATGAGCTCCCAACTAATTTTGAAATCTCTTAGCCATAAAAACTCATCTGTTTTTAATATTTTCCCCTGTTGGTCAAGGTCATTTTCCAAATGCATCTCTAGTTGGTGCTTGGTAATAATCCATTGGTGCCAAAGAGGCTCATCCCTGAGAGTCATATACCATTCTGGGGGAAGGTAATGAGTTTATACACTGAGTCTGGCTTAAAGGGAGGTCACAATTAAGCATCTAGGAGGCATTAATGAGGTAACTCTTAGGCAATTTATAATACTAGACTAAGTTTCATTTTCACAAGAACAAGGTTCATAAGTACAACCATTTTTATCAAGGACCTGGCATAATGGTCTGTCCTACTTCACTAGGCACTGCCCATATGCTTGGGGGATTCTTGCCACTCTATTAGAGAATGAAGCAGAAATTTCCAGGATGGGAATTCAATATTATTATGGCTATTGTGTGGGTCTCCACCCACCAAGACAATGCCCCATGATCACTAGAACTTATTCATTTGCCATAAGATGCAGGCCCCAAGTGCACCCTTCCCCACATATCCCCTCATCACTGGCACTCCACACCAATTATTCTCCCCTGTGACAGTTGTGAAAATGCTCTTCTTATTTAAACATATCCTTCACTTGTGTTTGAGATTTCATTTATTTATATCTCATCTGTATCAAATGGTGTCTCATGTGTTTCCCAACTCATTCCATCTGCCTCAAGGGTCAGGCTCAATATCTTCATCTTACCTAAATTATCCTAACTGATTCTATATTTAAATATTTTTTCTATTCTGAAGAATTCCAATTGACCTACTGACATACCACTTGCCCATATAATGGACATCTCAAATTTATTTTGTCAGTTTCTGAATTTTTTATTCCTCCTATTCAAACCTTCCACTCTAGCAAGTGTTCAAAATCTAGGAATTAGAAATACATTATTTTCTAGTCACTTGTGCCCAATCCACTCTGAATTAACCTTCATTCTATCTTCTTTGACAATATACAGCCAATCCAAGAGATAAATCCTCTACTACCAAGAATCTGCCTCTACTACTCAACCTACTCAAAGCCATTTTCATTTTTCATCTTTGATGCCTCCCAAGTTGATTTTCTGTTTTCACCTTTGCTATGTACTATATTCTCCACACTATAGGCATATTAATCATTTTATAAGTAATCTTTTAAAAAAATGTAAATTTTATCTTTTCAAATCTCTGTTGAAAACTCTTTAGGTGAGTCTTATTTCACTCAGAACAAAATCTGTTATTTCCTCTAAATGCTTTAGTGGGATCACACAGAACTGGAAAATGAGAAGTTCTTTCCTGTGTTGAATTATTGCTTCATACAGGTTTCTACACTGCTGTTACAATAATAAAGAGATTGTCACTGTGGTTCTTTCTCTTGCTAAATATTAAAAATCCTTATTTTTTAATAGATGTTCAATCCTCAGTCATTCATACATTCATGGTCAAGTTAATTATAGCCACCCACTATTTACTGTTTCTGGGTATGTGACAGTACTTAGCAAAGGAGATGAAAATATGTTCACAGGGATTACAGTCTCTTTAGGGCAATTTCAATAATGAAATACATCATTAAAATTGTATGGTTTCTTCTTCTTGTCACTTGTGGCCTAGTATTGCTATACCTTACTGCTACAAAATTGATCACAGATTTTTGGCACCAAATGCTTGGTAGCTTTGAATGGTTCTTTATTAGTTTTTTTGTTTGTTTGTTTTAGAGTAAAAGAAGTTACCATTAACTCTAATACCTACCCACCACCACCAAAAAAAAAAAAAGAACCAAGAATAGTTGAATTATCTTAATTTATTTGTTAATGAATAAATTTTGATTGATAAAAATATCTGCACAGCTCATGAAATATCCTTCCCCCACCTACACTCTGTAACAAGAATCTATACAGAATGTACATTCTTGTTTGTCTTTAATTAGTTTTATTTAATAGCTGACCAACTATTCTATAACGAATAATTGGTCAGCGATTTGGGAAAATATTCATGGTGCAAACCTCTTCATCACTAGGGTGGTAGAATTCTAAGCAGCACTTGTTGCTTCTTTCTGAGCAGATGAGCATCGTGTGAATATCTTTTTAAATGCTCCCATGATATCCTTGTTTCTGAGGCTGTACATCAGAGGATTCAGCATGGGTATGATGATTGTATAGAATGCTGACACTCTCTTGTCCTTCTCAGGGGTGTGGAATGACTGGGGAAGAACATAAGTATAGAAAATAGCTCCATAAAAAATACTGACTACTATCAAGTGAGAGAAACATGTAGTAAAGGCCTTTTTCTGACCTTCAGCTGAGCGCATGCAGTGGACAGTAAACAAGATGTGAGAGTAGGAGGTTGAGTTGATAGAGATGGGTATGAGCAACACAAGTACACAGCAGATGTACAACAGGGTTTCATACAAGGATGTTTTCTGCACTGATGAATCTGAGAACTGCAGGAATTTCACAGAAAAAATGATATTTCAAGAGCCACAGTAGTGGACATCCATGGGAATGGGGATGAGCAGAAATCCACCCAGGGAGCCACCAAACCAGGCACCAGCAGCCAGCAGAAAACACACTTTGCTGCTTATCAGGACAGGATACCTAAGAGGGTTACAAACAGCCACATAGCAGTCTTAGGCCATGAGGCCCAGAAGAAAGAACTCTGAGCCAATCATGGTCAAGTAGAGGAATATCTCGATGCCATAGGTCACAAAGGAAATGGTCTTTTCTTCAGAGACCATGTCAACCAGGAGCTTTGTGACAGTGGTACAAATGAAAAGTATGTCCATAATTGACAACTGGCTGAGCAAGAAGTATATGGGAGTGTGGAGGTGGGAGTCCACCTGAATAAAAATTATCATGACCAAAGCTGCAGTTATAACCACTAAGAAAATAACAAGGATAACTGTGAAGACAATATCTATAGCTCTGCTGTTCTGCAGAAGCTCCAGCAAGATAAAGCCTGAGGGTGAAGTTCTGTTTTTCATTGCCATTGCCTATGACAGACCCAGGGCAGCGGGAAGCCACAGAGATGAAATGGGAAGTATGAGATAGCACATTCAATGTGGGAGAAATATATGATGGGGACACCACCACAGAAGGTACCAGTCAGAATGAAATTTTCCGGGAAAGAACCCTGGAGAAAAATAAACAGAGCTAAAACTAATTACATCATAAAGCAGAGATGATGGCTTTAGTTTTCCCTTTAGCAACAAATTCTTTTAAATTGTGTTCTTTCTTCTATATGTAGTTATGGTAATTGCATAATACATTTTTCATTTGTTATAAAAGGAATAAGGTTTCCCCATATCTGTGGTGTTTATCCTGTATTTCTGACATGACAAAAGTCACCCAACCAACAGAAGAGCTAAATTAATATTGGTTGGATAAAAGGATCTTTGATTGATTGATTGATCGAATGACTTAAGATGAGCATAATGATTAAACAAGTTAATTAAGTTAATTAAGTTTTAGGACTTTTGTTGGGTCTTCATGAATATTCCCTATCTTTCTGTTCTTTCTCATTGCTGGTTCTTAAATTTGGCTCTCTACACTTTTGCTTGCACTTCATTGTTATCTTCCTAACAGATATTTCTTCTAATAGTTTTTTATTCCCTAACTCATCCTCAATAGAGCTCCTAGGATTAAATTCTGTAAACAAAGTATCTATTATGACACTCAGTCTCTTCTTTGATTACTTTACTCCATATTGCCACTTTGAGTTTGGGGAAGAGGGTGATATGGTAAAAATGAAACAATGGCACCTTGAAATCTTCTCACCAATAAACATGTAGGAGCAAATAGTTAATCAAGCAAGATTCCCGCAATATTTTTCCTATACTTTGATGCCAAACTTAGCGTCAGGATTAAGAAATTGCAAGACAGATATATAAGATGTAAATTTATATAAAAATATTGCAGTAACAGGACAAAACTTAGAAAAGAATTTATATCCTTAACTCATATCACATAAATTAAAAATTTAAATGTTAAAACATAAGAGAAAATTCCATAGAAATAATAAAGCACTTTCAAGTGGTAGACCTTAGTTTATTGAGCATGTAACATTCATCACTGTAAAAACCAGAGTTCTAAAAAGGGGATAGCCCAGACCTGCAATTTAATTTTCTTATTTGTGTCATTCCTAGGAATACTGCCAAGTTCCATCAGCCCTGTTATCTAAGGTTATCAGATGTAGCAAATAAATCCTGGATGCCAGTTTAATATGACTTTCAGAAAAAATGATTCTTTTGTATAAGTATATCCCATGCAATTATTATTATTTACTACCACTAAAGAATTAGTTGGACTTTTTTTCTGAAATTCAAATTTATCTTTTATCATGAATAGTAGTGACAGTGAAAAATGACCAATAGAATCAACACAATATAATCAATAGATCCAGTACCTATCATGTAATTGATATAATAATTAACAACATCAAACTTAAAGTGCCTCACTCCAGATTTCCCTCTGAATGATATATGCCAATTACTCTAAGAATAGATCAAATCAATTGTCTAGTTTATCAAGCTTCTCAAAAATACCCATTGGATAAAACTCTAATATCTAACAGCAATGTCTTTAGGCTCTTTATCTGGCCTCATGGTCTATTCTCTTAATTTCCATTCAATTCCCCAAGGACAATTGAGACAGTTTTCTAAAAATAATTTCATAGTTATTTTAAACTTCATTCTTATAAAAATGTCATGTTATTGTAGTCTGTGCAAACTTCTTAATAAAACTAATGCATACCATGGGTAATCTTCCTTTTATCATATCAAGTTTATGCAGATATTTTACACAAAAAGAGTAAAATTGTTTCAATTGCATATTTCTATATTTCTCACCACCTCCATGTCTAGTAGTACCAGGTTTAAGCCATTGTTTTATTTTACTTGGGTTATTCCAATAACTTCTCCACTATCTCCCAGCTTTTTGTTATACAATCCTTTAGTCTAGTATTAACATTCAAAGTGGGCTTCAGAGTCTTAGGTCAGACCGTGGCAATCTCTGTTCAAATTCCTGCAATGATGGTTTCATATCTTACTGTAAGCCCCAATTTATTTTAGTTTTTTACACTATGAAATTATCCCCTGCCCTCCCCCCCCCAACTTTCCCCTGTGCTGTAGCTCCAGCAGCCTCATTGCTGATCCTCTGATCCTTTTTCTCTGCTGTTCCCTCTGTTTAGGGTCTCCTCCCCACATCTGTTCATGGTTGTCCCTTCTGTCTTCAGGCATTTGCTGAAAGGTCTTTTTCTCATAGGGGCCTTCTCTGCCCATTTCATTTAATAGAATAACCTGAGCACATTTGACAATGTTTTAGATTTTAGATTTGTTCAAATTTCTGAACATGATCTAACATATATATGGACATATATATATATCCATATATATGTATGTACATATATGTTTGTCGTCTGCCAATAACAAGTAAGCTTCTCGTAAGCAAAGATTTATCTATTGAATTTAAAATGCATTCCCAACATCTAAAAGAATGCCTGACTCATAGTAAATATTTCTTGAATAATTAAAAGAAAGAGTTATTAAGCAATAAAAAACACAGTTCCCCAAAATTTAAATAGTTTAATTTTTATACTTTTTAAGATGATACACTCCTAATAGAATTCCTTTAAAATATTTTCAGTTATGTTCAATAAAATATGTAAAAAGGACATGAATTTCTATAAAGGTCAGGCCTTTGTGTTTATCTTAAATCCAAATAAATTTTTGATAAAATAGGGTCCACTTAAATTTAGCAATAAGAAATTTAATCCTTGGAAGTAGAAATAAATCAAATATTTCTAATATCAAACAGCAATACAATTTGTACCTTTAATCAGGGAGGTTTTGTATCTAGAAATTTAATAGAATTACTCATTGAAAATTAAATGCAATATAATATCTTGGACAGAGTAATTAAGAAATCAGAATAATTTATAGAAAACAAAGGGTTCATTACTTCCTTTTTCTTCTAAATATGCCTTTGTTATGATAGCTCTTCATTCAGTTCTCTTATAAAAGATAAATGTAGCTTAAACTATTATTATCTATCCAGAAATTTTACTCTAAATTTTGAATAATGTTTATTTTAATAGATTAAAACAAAGGAATGCATTTGCTTGGTACTAAGTATTCTTGTTATCAAAAATATTGTCTTTTACAGGCTTATTATTTTGTGATTTTAATAAATTTAATATTTTTATGGTAAGTTAACCTTACTGTTAAATGAAAAACACAGTTAGGCAGAATAATAGTCCCTCTAAGGTATCAATGTCCTAGTCCCTCGAACCAATGAATATAATACCTTATATGGGCAAAAGGCATTGACAGATTTGATGGTGATAAAATTTGAAATGAGGAGTTTATTACAGATTATCTAGATAAACCCAATGTAATCACAATAGTCCTTCTTTAGGTAAAGAGATTGGGAGGTGGGCAACATGGGAATCCCGGTGGGTTCCATGTAATATTTTGGGTAATCTAAGCACCTCTTAAAATATATGCATATATATATATATAAATAACATTTTTGTAAGCAAATACACATATATGCATATATATTTATATATCATTTTGCAAATGTTTGTATGTATTGTGAGAATTTTGATTTTTCCCCATAATTTAAAAAAAAAAAAAAAAAAAAAAAAGAGAGAGATAAGCAGGAGAACCAGAAAAGGAGATGTGATGATGGAGCAGATGTTGAAATGATGGGATTGCTGGAATGGGGCCAGGAAACTTGGAATATGGACAGCCTCTAGAAGATGGAAGAGGCAAGGACTACATTATCCTCAAAAACTTTCTCAAGGAATGCAGTCTTAAGGATATCTTGATTTTATCCAGTAAGATCCATTTTGGACTTCTGGCATTTAGAACAGTAACATAATAAATTTGCATTGCTTTAAGCCACTAAAATTTATATAACTAGTCAGCCAACAATAGGAAATTAATATACCAATAAATAGTGTTAGTTTTTAAAAGTAATTGAGACGTTGCTAATAATAAATCACACAGTACTCATGCAGCACTTACTGTGTGCCAGGGTACCTTCTACATGCTCCAATATTTTGGTACAGTCACTCTTCAAAACACCTCTATCACCATTTTTAGTAATAGATATTGATCCAGAGAGAAGTGGAATGGGGAGAGTTGAGACTAGGTCCACGGAATCTGACTTTGTTTTCCATGCTTTCAGCCACTGTGTTTACCTGCCCCTTGAAGAAATGATGTCTCTTTAAGCATCAATTGATGATTCAATCAGCTGAGAAAAGTCAAAGGAATACAGGGTATGAGGTCATGATCACACTCCAGTAAAATTTGCATATCTAATTAAAGTTGTTAAAAATTTAACAAAATAACAAATAAAGTTCATTATTTCCATAAACCCCAAATGCTTCCTAACATTTGGGTAATCCCCAGTCATGACATGCTAGCTGGAGCCTGGCTTCATATTGAGGTCCAAGAGAAAATAATCCTCACTAAATTTACCCTGAAAAAGTCTCTAAGAACACAGACACCATATCTGCGGAGGAATCAACAAAGCCAGACTCACAAATCTCATAGTTGAAAGTGCCACATCCACGCCCAATGATAACTGCTTGTTATCCTAAACAGGCATATGAATGTCCCATTCAATGTTCTTGCCTCAATCCTTCACCCAGCATCACCGTTACAAAATCAGCTCTGTAGAGGTGATACCTAAATTCATTTTTGGGGATCTGATATTTGAAAGAAATACTCTTTTATGTTTGGGAGAGTTAATTTAAGAACAAATAGCCCTAAGGACACAATTATTATTTATAATTAAGTGAAGAATAGATAACAATGATGTTTACAAAAAATTTTCTAGAGGTGTGAACCCAATTAACATTCTTTGGGAATTAAATTAAATATTTCTAGACTTATCCTATCAATCATATACCAAATGAAAACCTAAAGAGTTAAATTATCATGATGTTTTGGTTAACATAATTATCTTTCTTTACCATAGTTTACTAGATAGAGGTGATCCCAAATAGTGGAAGGACTCAATTATTTTTAAAAAAGTATTTAAAACATGCCAATAAAAAGTTACGTCTGTAATTAAACTTTATTAATCTTATGTTTATGTTTAATTTGTCATTGAAACACAGTATAACACTCTTAATATATGTTTTCCTATAGACAGTTGTTCTCAGAGTGTTTACGGCTGAGTATCTTTACTCTTAATCTAGGACATTGTTTAACTGGGACCAGATATAATTACATTATAATTACACTCCCACTAGAATTTGATCTGATTCTATAGGGTTAGTAAAATTCATAGTGAAATCTTAAATATTCTAGGTCTCCTTTTACCCACAAGATGTCCTCCTCTCAAACTTCCTGAATGAATCCATGCAAATACCTCCATCTACATCCTCCACTTGGTATAGCTCAATCACTCCAAACTAAGTGGCACATTCAACTAATTTTTGTACTGTGATGTGATGAAATGTGAAGGCATTGGTCTGATTGCATTCAGCTGGTAACATTGTATGGACAAAAGCAGAAGGTTAAAACTTAAGTTTAACTCGGACATTTTCTCTTCCCTGTAGTACTGTTGAACCCTAAATTAGCCTATTCATAGGCTTTTATGGCAACCAGAGTAATGTAGAGAAGAAAATTTTCCACTGTTCCCTAAGTGTCCTATCTGAAAAGCACACAACCTCCCCTCCCTTGAACAATCTTGCAAGAACGTATCAACCCTGCAGCTATGCCCCAGACTATCAGGACGTTCTGTGCAAATGCTAGCTAACTGCCAAAATCTGCTTCTGTACATCCTGCATGCTTGCAAACTGCATCTGCAACCCCCTATAAAAGGGAGCCATTTTAGAACCTCGGGGCTGCAGTTCTCTCCTGCGTGAGAGGTGCTGCAGACACCCGCGGGCTTAGCTCAATAAACTTCATAAAAGTGGTTAAAGTCTGAGTGTGGTTGATCTCCTGGGTTATAACATTTGAAGGCCCCAGCGGGATTACTGCGAGGTCCCCCTTAATTGGGGTCGACCTCCTCAGACTAAGCGGGAAGTGCCTCCACTTCCTCACCTTTGCTTTTGATTCGTGATCGGATTCAGACTAGGACAGTGGCAACGAGGAATCTGGTAAGGGATTTTCCCTTTTGTGTTGGCTCCGGAGCATTTGTGGGGGGTTGTTGCAGGTGGGATGCCGCAGTACTGCACACCCCGAATCAGGGAAGGAACACTCTCTCCTGATTTTGGAAACCATTAGGTTTCACTTTGGTATTTGGCTGTGTGAGTGGAAGTAAGACTAGTCTCCAGTGTTTTGTTCATTTGTCTATCTATGTTCAGTGTTTCTTGGTGTTTTAACTGTTTCAACCCTAACAGGATAGGACAAGGAAAATCCACTCCGCGGACTCCTCTTGAATGCATTCTTGCTAATTTTTCTGATCTCTTTAAGAGATCCTGTGACTATGGGAAGCCAGCAGATCCAGGCTTCCTACCGTCCCCCTGTGAACTTGAATGGCCAGCCTTCCGAATAGATTGGCCTTTGGAAGGCTCATTTGATTTATCTCTGTTGTTTGCTGTACAATCTGTTGTTTATGGGGTTCCCCACCCCTACCAGAGAGTTTATATAGATATTTGGATTGACATTGTGCATGATAAAGTAGATTATATCCAGAAATGCCAGAAACCAAGGAAGGGGGATATGTATGCAAGGGTAGGCGGGAAAACCATTTTATTAACTGCCCCGAAACCTCGAGGGGCACGGGATCCCCCGGAAGAAAAGAAAGGTGAGAAACCAGAGAAACAGAAACCCCATTTATATCCTGTTCTACCAGGGAAAACTGATGATATAGCTGAAAGCTTATTTGACACCCCCCCCTTTACCCAAGAACTCCCTCGCAGCAACAGGCCCCAGGGTGCTCGCCCCAAGGGGAAGTCCAGAGTCCTCCCCACACCAGAGGGGGAACTCCCTATCAGCCCCCTCCACCAGGGCCTGATTCTTCAGTGCCCCTGTTGCCGCTGAGGGAAGTTCCTCCTCAACCAGGGGCACCTCTGGGCCATACTAGAATGATTTATGTCCCATTTTCCACCTCTGATCTCTATAATTGGAAACACCAGAACCCTCCTTTTTCAGAGGATCCCCAGAGGCTGATTTCGCTTTTGGAAACTATTTTCTGCACTCATCAGCCTACCTGGGATGATTGTCAACAGATTTTACAGACTTTGTTCACTTCTGAAGAGAGAGAGAGAATCCATCGGGAGGCTGCTAAGATTATCTTGGGGGACAATGAGGGGGATTCCCAGACTAGGAGGGATGAATTGGAGGAATCACTCCCTTCGAGTCCTCCTTGTTGGAACCCTAACACTGATGTAGGGATGACAGCCTTGCGCTACTATCACCAGTGTCTACTTAGGGGTCTAAGGGCTGCAGCTAAAAAGCCCACTAATTTAACTAAGGGTAGTGCAGTCATGCAGGGTAAGGACGAGTCCCCAGCTGCTTTCTTAGAGAGATTATTGGAGGCATATTGAATGTACACCCCCTTAGACCCAGAAGATGAAAATAACAGACGAATGATAAACATGGCGTTCGTCTCTTAGTCGGCCCCAGATATTAGAAATAAACTTCAAAAGCAAGAAGGGTTTGAAGGAAAAGCTAGTAGTGAATTGGTAGAAATAGCTCAGAAAGTTTTCCAAAATAGAGAAGATCCTATTCGGGAGCAGACCAAGCAGCTCTCGTGAATCTTGCTGGCAGCACCAACCCGGAAACCCCATCCCTCCAAGGGATGGTGGGAGAGAGGAGACCTAAAGAAGAACCAATGTGCCTTTTGCAAGGGGATGGAGCACTTGGAAAAAGATTGTCCCAAATTGATAGGCAGAAGGGCTCAGGAACCTAAGGAACCGGCCCGCCTCTTAGTAGAAACCGAAGATTGAGGGGGACAGGTTTCCTTCGAGCTTGGCCCCCAGGAACCCATGATAAAGTTAATAGTTGAAGGGAAGCCAACTGAATTCCTAGTAGACACGGGGGCCACCTTTTCAGTTCTTCAAGAGACAACCGGGGAACTTTCATCCCAGAAGACTTCTATCATAGGGGCAACAGGAAAACCTAAATCTTACCCCTGGACTCAAGCCCGGATTACTGACTTAGGAAGGGGTACTATTACCCATTCCTTCTTAGTAATGCCAGAATGCCCATACCCCCTCTTAGGCCAAGACTTGCTGCAGAAATTAAAGGCAACCATCTCCTTTAAAGATGGGGAAACAATTTTGCAATTGGGAGATCAGCTTCCTCAATCAATTATGTTAACTGTCCCTATCTCCGAAGAATATATTCTATTTGAACAAGAGCCCAAGGGGGTATAGGAGAAAGCTATATCCAGGAACTACTTACTGTAATCCCTGGGGTCTGGGCAGAGAGCAACCCACCAGGATTGGCTTTGCATCAACCTCCTATCATTGTGCAACTCATGAATACTGCTCTCCCCATCCAAGTCAAGCAATACCCTATACCTCAGAAGGCAAGGCAAGGCATAGCAAAACATATCAAGCAATTAAGAGAAGTGGGGATACTGACTCCCTGCCAATCACCCTGGAATACCCCACTTTTACCAGTAAAAAAGCCAGGGACCGAAGATTATAGACCAGTACAGGACCTAAGAGAAGTTAATAGGAGAGTGAAACCATTCACCCCACTGTACCTAACCCTTATACCCTTCTGAGCTCTCTGCCTCCAGGACGGACTTTCTATTCTGTACTGGACCTGAAAAATGCCTTCTTCGCCTTACCATTGGCACCTCAGAGCCAACCCATCTTCGCCTTTGAGTGGACGGACCCCGAAGGGGGATTTTCAGGCAGCTAACCTGGACTAGACTCCCGCAAGGATTCAAGAATTCTCCAACCATCTTTGATGAAGCCCTAAGCCGAGACCTCCTGGGATTCAGGGAATCCCACCCTCAGGTAACTCTTTTGCAATATGTAGATGACCTTCTTCTTGCAGCAGCATCAGAAGAGGATTGCCTAATCGCCACCAAGGAATTGCTCTCTGCATTAGCACGCCTCGGCTACCAGGTGTCCATGAAAAAGGCTCAGATCTGAGTGTGAAAAGCCACATATTTGGGCTACCATCTGGAAGAAGGTAAAAGGACCCTAACTTTCATTGGACTCGGGAAGAAGAACAGGCCTTTATAGCCCTCAAGCAAGGTTTAGCCTCAGCCCCTGCCTTAGCCCTACCCGACATCACGAAACCTTTTCAGCTGTTTGTAGCTGAAAAGAAGGGGATTGCCAAAGGGGTCCTCACTCAAACCTTAGGGCCTTGGAAATGCCCAGTGGCCTATCTCTCCAAGCAACTAGACCCTGTAGCTGCAGGATGGCCATCATGCGTGACAGCGATAGCTGCAACCACCCTTCTTGTCAAGGAGGCACAGAAATTGACCTTGGGCCAGGACTTGCAGATTATCGGGGGCCACACCACTGAGGCCCTCCTTAGATCCCCACCTGACCGTTGGATTTCAAATGTGCGTCTTACTCAATACTACTACTAAATCCTCCTCAAGTCACTTTCTCTAAGTCCACGGCTCTCAAGTCTCCAGCTACTCTGTTGCCAGATTCTAAATATGGAGAAATTGTCCAAGATTGCCTGAACATTTTAGAGACTATCACTGGATCTAGACCTGACCTCCGGGACACTCCTCTAGAAAACCCAGACTACGAGCTTTATACTGATGGAAGCAGTTATCTGAAAGATGGACTGAGATATGCAGGCACAGCGGTGACCACGGAAAATCAAGTACTCTGCCCCAAGGAACCTCCGCCCAGAAAACAGAACTAATTGCTCTGACCCAGGCGCTTCACTGGGCAAAACGCAAGAAAGTCAATATCTATACTGACAGCCGGTATGCATTTGCAACTGCCGTGGTACATGGAACCCTCTACCAGGAAAGAGGACTTTTGACATCGGCTGGAAAAGAAATAAAAAATAAGCAAGATATTTTAGCTCTTTTAGCAGCTATATGGAAACCTAAGGAGGTAGCCATTATCCATTGCAAAGGACGTGAGACCCAACCAAGTCGCACCAAGAAAGGGAATGATCTTGCAGACCTGACTGCGAAGTGGGTAGCGTTGGGAGAAGTGAAACCACTCGAAATTTTGCCACTTCTTCCCCAACGAGCCCTACCTGCTTCTCCTAGCTATAACCAAGAAGAACAAGAATTAGGACAAAAACTGATTTGCACCACTGAGGCTGGATTTTGGCAACGATTGCCTGACGGGCGCATGCTGCTTCAAAAAGCATTAGGTATTGCCCTAGTCCGGGACCTCCATTATAGCACTCACCTTGGTACTTCGAAATTAATTGCTCTAATTAATAAACATTTCTATGTTCCAGATTTGAAGACCATCGCCAACTCAGAGGTAACCCATTGTTCAGCATGTGCTCAGGTCAACCCAGGGCCCCCAATCTCTCACAGTGTAAGGGTCCGAATCAGAGGCCATGAACCAGGGGAACATCGGGAATTAGATTTTACTGAAATTGGAAAAAGCAAATATGGCTATAAATGTCTCCTGGTCTTTATAGATACTTACTCCGGATGGACTGAAGCTTTTGCCACCAAGCATGAGAGGGCCAATATAGTTGCCAGGCACCTCCTGACAGGAATCCTCCCACGATTTGGCTTACCCTTGGCATTGGGGTCCGACAATGACCTGGCTTTCATAGTCAAGATATCCAAAAGTTTAGCTGAGGCACTTAAAATAGACTGGAAATTACATTGCATTTACAGGCCTCAGAGCACAGGACAGGTAGAGAGGATGAATAAGACTTTAAAGTAAACTTTAACTAAATTAAAACTGGAGACTGGAGAGAGTTGGGTAAGTCTCTCCCTTTCGCCTTACTAAGAACCAGATGTACCCCTTATTTGAAACATTTAACCCCTTTTGAAATAATCTATGGAAGACCACCTCCCATAATCCCCAAATTACACTTGGACCACCTGGGTGACTTAACTAACCAAGAGTTTCTCAAGTCCTTACAGGCTATCAACCTCATCCGGAAAGAAGCACACCTTCTAGCCCAGCAGAAGAGACAACCAGAAGACGCCCAACTTCCAACACTTAACATAGAGCCTGGGGACTGGGTTTGGACTAAGAAATTTAACCGAGAGAATTTAGAACCCACCGGAGAAGGACCCTTCCTTGTAATCCTCTCAACCCCCAACAGTACCTGGTTTGCCTGCTCATCTGGTATCACCTGCTGTATTGCCCCTAGTAATGCTTCTGACCAATGTATTAGTGTTTATATAATTCCCCAGGTTTACCTATATGCTGGGCCCTCAGGTACTGCTCACTTCCTAGCTCAGGATCAACATTTCAGACTGCAAAAAGGACTCCAATTCTAGTCCCTATCTTAGCCACCTTAGGGATTGCAGGTTTAGCAGCCATAGGAGCTGCAGCCATGGTTACCTCTGATATTGATATTAGAAAACTTTCAGCTACTTTTTCTGCTGATGTCGCTCTCCTTCAGACCCAAGTACAGTATCTTGAAAAACAAGTTGACTCTTTAGCAGAAGTAGCTATACAGAACAGAAGAAGACTAGAATTACTGTTTCTGAAACAGGGTGGCTTATGTGCCGCCCTTGGAGAAGCCTGCTGTTTTTATGTAAACCATTCAGGAATTATTAAACAATCAATGCAAGAACTGCAAAAGAGACTCAGAGAGAGAGATCTAGAAGAACAATCCTCTGAATCTTGGTTTCAGAACCTTTTCAATTGGTCTCCATGGCTGACTACTTTAATTTCAGCCCTAGTAGGCCCTCTCATACTGTTAGTTTTAGGTCTCACTTGCGGACCTATCATTATTAATAGGCTTGTAGATTTTATCAAGGACAGAGTCCAATTGGTCAAACTAATTGTATTAGCCCAACCCTACCAACACTTGCCAATGACTGGAGACCACTACAATGAGTCAATGATTTGACCCACTAAGAAGAGAAGTGGGGAATGTTGAACCCTAAATTAGCCTATTCATAAGCCTTTATGGCAACCAGAGTAACGTAGAGAAGAAAATTTTTCACTGTTCCCTAAGTGTCCTATCTGAAAAGCACACAACCTCCCCTCCCTTGAACAATCTTGCAAGAACATATTAACGCTGCAGCTCTGCCCCAGACTATCAGGACATTCTGTACAAACGCTAGCTAACTGCCAAAATCTGCTTCTGTACATCCTGCTTGTTTGCAAACTGTGTCTGCAACCCCCTATAAAAGGGAGCCATTTTAGAACCTCGGGGCTGCAGTTCTCTCCTGCGTGAGAGGTGCTGCAGACACCCGTGGGCTTAGCTCAATAAACTTCATAAAAGTGGTTAAAGTCTGAGTGTGGTTGATCTCCTGGGTTATAACAGTACAAAAATAATAAAGCCTCCTCAACAGGCTTCATATTGGAGAGAATCGGTCACTTTTCTTCTGCAAAAGCCACATAGAACAGAAATTGGTTTCAGCCAATCTTATTCAACTTGATCCTCTAGGTGATAGCTGGGTTGCATAACATTTGAATATTTAGGGATGCCCCTCAAAAATTACTGGTGGGAATGGAAATGGGTATCACTTCTTTTTCAGAGAGAACCAAGACAATATTAAGTGCCTTAAAAAATGTGTGCAAGCTTCCATTCCTAGAAAAAATTGGTGTGGAAATAATAAGATGAATGGACAATTTTAATCTGTAAAAATTATTCATTGTTTGGAATGGGTAGAAACCTGAGGGATCCTAATTATCTACTAATTGGAGACCTGATAAAGCAATTAACTTTAATAAAAATGGAATTCCAATAAGTTTCTGAAATATAAGGTCCATTTATATCCATCAATATGTGATGACAGTGTCACTGTACTCTTGAATGAAAGGTTTCACATTTTAATCTCCTCTGCACTAATATAATAGATATATATATATATATATAATGTGCCTATAATTATAAAGTTAATAAAATTTTCACTGTTGCTGGCATTACAAGTGACATTCATTTCTTACTTGACTATATTTTGTTTTTATTCAATTATTATAGGCTATCTATATAATAATTTATTTATTAAAAGCTTATTTTAGGTTATTAAAAATATAATTTTCTACATTTCAGTATTTCAAACTTTGGATGGTGAATTGGGCTGGCAAAATTTATACTAGGAATCCCATTAAGTTTTTACACTCAAAGACTCTGACAAATATTTCAGAGTCCTCGAGACATAATCCTTCAATTCAGGATGCTGGGGCATTCTGTGATTTATTCTATTGCCTTTATATGTGCCTGTGTCCCACAGAATAATTCACTTGATTCATCCCGAAACTTTAAGCCTCATTGCACAAAAAGTTCACCTGAAACATGTGTTTCTGTTATTAAATTATGGACTTTGGTCATTTTAGATGAAGTTTAAAGATACTCACTGATCTACACTCATAAACAAAAATAGTCAAGAAGTGTGCAATAAAATAGTAAAAAATAAATACAATAGAAATGTGAAATAATTTTTCAGCAAAGAGAAGTGAAATGCATACCAAAGAATTCCATTCATCCAAGTGCTGGAGACGTGCCATTTGGAATAAAGCAATTCTAGTTTGTAAGTTAAATCTTCCAGTTTTCTATGGTATATTCAAACTCTAAGATACCACTTTACTCTTTGTTCCTGAGGCAATTCATACTGTTGTTTAAGTGCACAGAATCTGGAAATAAAATTCCTGGTGTCTGCTGCTTATCAGTCATAAAACACTCTGCAAATCGCTCCTCAATTTCCTCATTTTGCAATGGACACAAAAGTCCCTTGCAAAGTGTCATTGTAAGTATTAAATGTAATAATCTATGTAATGTCTCTTATAACAGTACCTAGAGTTTCATAATGCTATAGAAATGTAGGCTATAATTTTTAGGATCGCCCTTATTTTGGAATAAATATTTCCCCCAATTTTGTTAACAAGGAGATTAGAAGAGTCTCCAGAACAGGAAAAATAGAATTAACTTATGAACTTAAAACCAACCATCCATTACATTTAATTGAGAAATGTATATATTTATTCATCTGTGTTTAAGTTTTAGTTTTTAATTGTTTATGTTTTCAATTATTAAATGTACAAAATAAAGTTAAAAAACAAAACAAAACAAAACAAAAAAAACAAAAATACAAAAAAAACCAACCAGCAGATATAACTGTATTTTCATCATCTTAATGCCTTATTTAGCTTTCCCTGTACATAAAGCAGGCATCATAGGAAATATTATATGAAAATATTATGAAACCATTCATTGCCACAAACACATACAAAGAAAACAAAACTCAGGTATTGGCCCAGTTCTCCATCTTTAGGCCAAAAGTCCCAATACATGTACAGTATATGTCATCCACTTCTTCTAAAAACAGCTTGAAGATAAAGATGTTTTCAATCTTCCAAAGTCCTTTTCAAATAAGAAATAACCATTATTTGTAGTTAACTTTGCTTTGGGTCATAATAATATTATCCTATCTCTTTTAGAAGCTTAGTCTGGAACGGCAGTCAAATAGCTGGTTCTATTTCTGCCTTCATTAGTTCTCAGACAGATGAGGTTCACAGATGTGGTTTTAGCTATATTCAAACAGTTTTCCTCATGGCACCTGAGTTTACTGGACAATTTTTAAAAATCCCTTGTCTTTTCAGTTAAGCATTTTGGAAATTCAGGGAATGAACAATTTTAATAATGTGAACAGACATATGTAATATTGGCTTTCTTCTCACAACTAAATTTTCTGTCAATATGTAAGAAAAGGGAAGCGGCTGTGGCTCAATCAGTGGGGCTCCCGTTTGCCATGTGGGAGGCCCCGGGTTCTGGTGAAGGCAGGCCCGCCCACACGGCGTGGTTGGCTGACCCGGCGAGCACAAGCAGCAAGGGGGGGATAAATGAATAAATAAAATCTTTAAAAAAAAAAAAAATATGTAAGAAAAATTTCCCCCCACTGGAATAAGTAGAAAATGCCTACATGTGGGACTTACCTCATGCTTGCAAAGGAGAAAGAATATCCAAGAATAATCTTTCAAAACCCAATAATGTTTCTTCTCATAGGACAAAATGTTACCACACTTAGTTGAAATTGGGAATAATTGGTGAGGTTGGAAAGAATTTAAATATTGTTGCTTTATTTCTAGCTCTCCCTTGATGTGCAATTATGTGTGAGTATGTAAAATTCATCTAATTTCTTTAACCTTCAGAATCTACTGCAACTCTTCAACCCTAGAATATGCAGAAAATAAAAAAAGAATATTTTAAAATCATACTTTGTAGTATGAACAAAATGACTCTTGTTCAATTATACAACTAATTATTATTGAGCATGTATTATATATCAGGCAGATTTCTAGTTTCTTGGCAAGTACCGAAGAACAAATTAAAGACCCCCATTTTGTTAATGTGATGAATAAAATCTATTCAGGTAAGCTTAAAGTGTTAAGGAAAGTAAAATAATATAGATTAATCATATTTGATTCTCCAGGCATTTCTACATCACATATATTCTTAGCAAATGTTAGAAACCATAGGAATAGAGTGGAGAAAGAAACATTTAAAATTCTCCTCATCCTTGAGGATCTGGGATTTTGAAGGAAGCACACAAAGAGG
The DNA here is from genome assembly GCA_026826555.1 of Tolypeutes matacus. NCBI lineage: Eukaryota > Metazoa > Chordata > Mammalia > Cingulata > Chlamyphoridae > Tolypeutes > Tolypeutes matacus. Next base: position 630,427 of record JAKSZT010000774.1, on the reverse strand, counting down.
GGTTTGGTAAATGTGTGACAAGACCAAGACAGACATTCAGGTTTAAAAAGATTTAACCTCAACACAATCCCAACTGAAAAGTATTTTCAAAATTTCTGATTTTTGTTAATTATATATCTGTGAATCAGTCTGTTATTTTAGCTGATTACTCTATTCATTGCCATGAAATCACCATTATTACAACTACCCTGCCTTGTCTAAATAACTCCTCTATAGAGTCAGGAATTGGTGTTACACACATTTTGTTTCACACTGTTTACAGACCTGATAGAAGAATTTGACTTCTTCAAAGTCAACAGAGATTTGGAATGCAATCACTTCTCCATACTAAATAGTAGTCTAAACATTTTCAATTTTTCCTATTGTTCTTTTTTTAAAAAAATCTTCCTGAGTAATTAATAAAATATATAATAAGTAGGTTTTATGCTAACATTATTACAAATTTTCTATTGTTGTGAAATAAATGTGTATGTCCAAAGGTTTAGTTAATGTAAAGCTCATATTCCTCACCTGAAAAAAGACCCCACTGGGCATCATCTGGCTGCCCCTTATGGAATAGCAGTTCTTTGGTAGACCAGCCAAGCTGGTTTCCTTCATAAAGTGAACATAAGCTTTATTAGTATTTGCTCCCTGAGGGACATTCGTCCCCAGGTCATTATTAGCATTAACAACCTGGCAGCTGCATATTGTGCTGCATCCTTCCTGCCTATGGAAAATTTCTATCAGTTAACAGCAATGCCATGGTTTGGCATCTAATTATTGAATGAGGATGCAGAGGATGTGATTCTGAGTCTCCCATCTGTCTGTTGCTTTGGAGAGGCAATAATTTGCTTTGAATATCAGCTTTTCCATCTCCCATGGAACTAATTTGCAATACCTTGTAAGAGTTTGTAAGTATCATAATCAAAGACAGATAAAGTAGTTGAATATGCCATGAAAACTGAGGAGTTTTCAATTTATCTCTTGTCCCAAATCTAGAACTGTTTGATAAATTGTGTTTATACTGAATATTTTATTAATTTTATTATAATTTATAATTCTCATACTCAAGTTAATATTTAATATTATTTTTAATAAAGAAAAAGTCTGGTGGCCATAAATTTTCATTTATAAGAATGTGGTCAGTAGACTGGGGGGACCTGTCCTATATATAAGGAGGAATAGGCACCCAGCATATATATGATGTCTTTTTTATACTTTTACTTCTATTAAGATATAGCATGCATAGAAAAATGCACACCATTTAATTGTTGAGTGTAATAAAGTATCATAAAGTTAAAACACCACTTTAAGCACAACTTAGGTCAAGGCATAACCTGTTAACATCTTAGAAGTTCCCTAGACATATCTCCTATGATATTCCTGGGAACTTTCCCATGTAAACCTTCTTGCTTGATGTTTTTCCGGCATTTCAGAAATATTTATCAATGTTTGTGTTAAGTGCTCTTGTTAATTGTGCAATTTATATTGGAAATTAATGAAAGAAACATTTTAAGATATATAGCAATCTAGTCCTAGGACGAATCCTGAGGAAATGAGAATAAAATTTTAAAATGTCCAGAGTAGAGGGGAAATATGCAGCACAAATTATTTTATGCATAGAAAATCCAGGAGGGGAACTAGGCAAGGTGGGGTGGAAAAGAGAGAAGGGATTAGAACAAATGCAGAGATTAAAAACTAATTGAAAATGGAATTGCACTGAAATAATGTCACATTGACATTATTTAACTGCACTGAACACTGTAACTGAACACTGATCCATTTTTCCAGTTGAAGAAATTCAGTCACCCAGGACATTTTTCTATCTCTTTCCTCTGCTGTGGTTGCTGTTTGCTTGTTTAATTTAAGAGGAAAGATTCAGTTATTAGAACCTTTTAAGACCAACCTTGTAATTAGCATATTGATGGCAATATTTTTAACCCACATCAACAGTGATGGAGGAAACATTTTCTCCTCAATATTTACAATAGAATAAACATAGTTATTCATAGAATAAATATACTATGAATAATCTCCAATATGAAATTACTCAAGTCATCTACCATTTACTCTTTTCTAAGCCTTCTAATGTAAGGGAAGGTATGGATCGGGTGAAATAAAACTTCTTTTTAATGTATCCTATCTGAAGCCCTTACAAACAAGATGTAGATAAAGTTAAGTGAATGGATGGTGTAAAGTTCAGTGTGGTCTCTGCTTAGTTAATATTTTAAGCCTTTGCATACAGATTCACAATTACTCTTAAAACACCACACCTAGTTAAAAAAGGAAAAGTTTATCTACAAATATATGAAATGGAGAAATTGAGATGATGAATATTGAGCAGCTTAACTCAAGAGTGCTAAGTTAGTTAATAAAATGTTCTTGATCTATTTCTCCTACATTTATCTATTACCATTTTTTTAAAGCATACATGGAAAACTTTGTAAGGTTGTAGCAACTTTATGATCTTAATAAAGTAAATCAATTTTCCATCAATTATAAAATGTTTATTGATATATTAAACTTTATTTGGGATAAAGGCCACTTTATACTATATTTTAATTTGAGTTTAAGAGAAAATAGATGTTCATGAAAGAAGACTATGAATAGAGACCCAACAATACAATCAAAACACAATTATAAAAGCTTCCTAAATAAATAATACTGTTACATTATTACCATCAGAAAATATTTTACTTTTGCTGCATTTTTTTCTCTGAACCCAGAAAGAGGTAAATAGGGACTTTGTTACAACTGTGCCAGACGTAATTTTCAATGCTTCTCAGATATTTAGTCTGGCTTCTTACTTTAAACAGAGCCTGAATTAACTTTCTGAAAGCACACCTCAGATAATCAAGTTGATGAATGGACTGGATGACGCATCCTCCTGTACCCCTGCCACACAACCTAAGCTAGGTGAAGCATGTTCACCCTTGAGAAGTATACTCTGGACATAACTGTCAAAAGTGAACATGCCTAAAATGAAACTTTCTGTTTACATTATTCTTGTCCAGAAATTAGTACTGGAATGATCACTCTGTCACACAACATTTAAAAAGAAATACAGGGGAGTGGGGGTAGCTCAACAGGTTTTAGCACCTGCTTCCCATGTACTAGGGGGTCTGGGGTTCAATCCCTGGTACCTCTTAAGAGAAATATATTCTCTGAGCCCAATAAACAATTGACTCATGAGACCAAGGGTTTGATTCTTTCTCATCTAAGAGCCAGGGAGAAAATACAAGTACAGCTCTAAGGACAGTATGTGTCCTAGGCATGAAACAGCTCTGGCCACCAAGCAGGCATCAAGCTAAGATGAACAAAGGACTGTAAGTGCTCTGCCCCTGGCTGATATAAGATCAATACCACCAATCAGGTGTCTCTTTGCCCATCGCCAAGGGGTTTGCTGCATTTTTAAAATTAGCTCATCAATGACTTGGAAAATGCTCCAAGCAACTTTCCAATGAAAATTTGATCAGCAATAGATATATGAAGGACACATGAACCTATGTAATACATTTTGGGTAATGGATGCTGGTGATGGTAGCACAGTCTTGTTATTGTAATTAATGCCATTGAATAGCACATTCAAAATTGGTTAAAACAGAAAATTCTGAGTTGTATTTATGTTATTACAATTAAAGTATAAAAAAATTCATTCTGGACTCTTGTATGGAATGGTTGACATGAATGGGATTATTTAGGAACAATGCTACTTGATTGATGAAACTTTCAGGAAAATGTCAGTCAATCCAGACAAGCACATCAGCTAAGGCTGAGATACTTACTGCTTTCCGCTATAGTTCTTAAATGATGCTGGTGACAGAATGATTCTTTTCTGCCAAAAACTCAGGATTATAAAAATGACAATGAACATTTTTTGAAAAGAAAAATCATTTTTCCTTAAAGACTATATGTGTGATCATTTAGAGTCAGAAGTATCACAAAAAAACATGGTCTTAAGCTTAATCCATTCCTGTGGCTGTGAGCCTATTTTAAGTAGGACATTTTGATAAGGTTATTTTAGTTAAGTATTCCTATTACTAGAGTCCTTTATATGCACTCTAAATTCATTTGGAGAGAAAAAGCCACAGACAGAGCAGCCAGATGCTGAACATCAAAGGAACCTGCAAGAGAAGGGAGAGACCAGGAGACTCTGCCATTTGCCATGACATATGACAAGTTAAGGACCAAGAATCGCTGGGAAGCAGTCACTGAATGCCAGTCATTGGGGAGAAAGCATCATCTTGATGGTGTATTGATTTGGACTTTTATTAGTCTTGAAAGCCTGAGAAAATAAATTCCCATTATTTAAGCCGACCCATTGTATGATATTTGCTTGAGCAGCCAAGGAAACAAAAACAAGGTGTCACTGGAGAAAGCAACAAGACTGTTTGTACCCAGGGCCTGAAAACCCTAGTATTTCCTGGTCACATCTCCTGCTCTGATTTTATGAGAAGAGGAACACTTCCCCATGATCTTCCTTAAAGCTGCTGCTACATCTTTATTCCTCAAGCTGTAGATGAGTGGGTTGAGCATGGGAGTGAGGATTGTGTAGAAGGCAGACACCACCTTGTCTTTTTCTGGTGTGTGGTATGAATGTGGCAGAATATTGGTATAGAATGCTGCCCCATAGAAAATGCTTACCACCATAATATGGGAGGAGCAGGTAGCAAAGGCTTTGCGTCGGCCCTCAGCAGAGTTCATCCGATGAACGGTGATCAGGATACGTGTGTAGGAGACACAGATGACAGATATGGGAATGAGCAGCATCAGCACACAGCAGGCATACATCAGGGTCTCATAGAGGGAAGTGTCAATACATGACAGCTTCAGCACGGCTGGGATCTCACAGAAAAAGTGATTGATTTCTCGGGACCCACAGTAGGGGAAACTCATAGTGACGGGTGTCAGCATAAATCCATCCAAAGAGCCACCAAACCAGGAGCCCACCACCATAAACAAGCAAATCCTGCGGTTCATGAGGAGAGGGTATCGGAGGGGGTTGCACACAGCTATGAACCGATCATAGGCCATGAGGCCCAGCAAGAAGAATTCCCCTCCAATCAAGGTCAGGTAAAGGAATATCTGAATGGCACAACCTAGGAAGGAGATGGTCTTTTCCTTGGACAGAAGGTCTTGCAGCATCTTTGGGACGGTGATGCAGATATACACTGTATCCATGATGGAGAGCTGGCTGAGTAAGAAGTACATGGGCGTGTGGAGACGTGAATCCATGTATATGAGCAGAATCATGACCACGTTGGCTGTTACAGCCACCACAAAGATGGAAAAGATGACTGCAAAGATAAGCCCAGGAAACACAGGATGAGTGATGAGTCCCAAGAGGATAAAATCAGTGGAGTTCTTAAAAATGCCCTCCATGTCCATTTCACATGATAGCTCCTAGGATTTTAAAGACAGAAAGTTATTTAATTAGCAATCTAGTGTTTAGGGATGTCCCATAATGAATAATATGTCAGAACATTGTAAAATACAAGAAAGAACGGGGACTTTGAAATCATAGTCTTTTGAATCTTAGTTCCAAGATTAATTCTATGTTTTATGTTAGAGAGACTAATCTCAAAACAGTAGCATCATCTGTGAAATGTTCATATAAAGTCTATATTGCTATAGGCTGAAAGAGAAATATAAATATAAAATTCATTAAGTACCAGTTTTGGAGTCTGTTTTATTTTTATTCTGAATCTTATTCTATATGCATTTTTTTAACCTGTCTGCTTAGTTTGAAATATTCTGAGATTGGCAGTTCTGCCATATCCCCCATATTTCTTTGCAGTCAGTATCCATATGGAAATTGAATTTAAACTGTTCTTTATGATGAAGAGGATTACGGTGTTAAGGTCATTCAAAGTCATCAGTTTGTGCTTTAAGAAATTGATAGAATAATAAATGTGGAGTCAATCAATATAGGTAATTTTAACTTTTCCTCCCATGTTCTTGTTTTTAAGTGTTGTGACTGGTTGAAACATCAAGGATTTACAAGGCTTATTTCATTGAAGATCATGGACCACTGCGGTTTAAGGTGAACTGTTGTGATTCAAAAGAAGCTTTAAACCTGCATCACACTATTAAATTGATTATCTGCCCTACAACAATAATTTGAGGGTCATAAATCTTGAATAAGGACCTCAAGGAACTTTGCCCAACAAGCAGGTCTTAGAATTCATCATTGTGGAACATTTTCTGGTTACTAACCTGGAGCCTGTCAAAATTGTATGGTATAGTACTACATTATATCATTCAGTATTGGCCTAAACTTCTTAAAATATTGTTCCATCAAAAGGTTAGGATAATTTCTTTTATAGGGTTTTGTCCTGAACATATCACTATATAATATATTATCCTAGCAGTCCATTCTAGGTGATATTATTTTTCCTTATGTTTCTTTTTTTACTATGCTGCCCATCCTTCATGTTTATAAGTAAAGGTAACTGTACATGAAAAGAAATTCTTGATTTTAGGCACAGTATTATTAGAGAATCCTGGGAAAAAAATGAAATGAATTTACATTCATTTTGTCCTTGAAGAATATAAATTCCCATCTTTTTGATGTATTTGGGAATATTGAGGGATAAATTGCCAATTATTATTTCCTTTCTATAAATATTTAACATATTGTGGCTCTCTCAGTTTTAATGAGAGGATTACTTAAGAAGCCTATTACTGTAAAATATATTAGCCAGAAAATTGTTAACATTCCTGGACCTTCCACAATAGACAAATATTTGGTCTCTGAAGCCTCCAGAAAGATTCCCCTTTATGTTGAAACTATAATTATGGGCAATAAAAGGACGTCTTTTTCCCTTCTGAGTGTTTGTCAAAAATTAGTATGAATAATGGAATCTTCCTATAGCAAAAAAAGAAAGAAAATAGAAAATACAACTACTCCAAAAAGCACCATTTTTCTCTTGGTCTATGCTGAAATATAAATGTGTCATCTTATAAATTGGGAAAAGAAACAAATGCCTAGATATCTAAGAAATCATACCTAAATGTCAAAGTTTAACATTTGACAAACTTGATGAAAGTCAGCAACTTCTGATTTCTTTAATATATAAGAAATTTCTCCATAAAAGCCACATCTCTGAATCATAGGCCAAGAGACTGATGTTAAATAAACACAACTAAAATTATGTTTAAAAGGGCTTTTGCAATAACTGCTTGAGAATTAAAGTAATTCTTTGGGCAAGCAGTACTTTATTTGACCAAAGTCATTTAATTTTTTTCAGTTAGATAGATACACAGAATTTATATATAACCTGATAGTGTCAAATCAACTTCTAATCTTCCTTTTAAAAGTATACTTTGAAGAACAGAAATGTTCACTTAAGCAAATGCACTATTTTGCTTCAAAATGGGCCAGTGAATTTTGTTTCATAAAACCATTCAGATTGGATCCCACAAAGATTCAAGCGAGGAGGTAAAGTCTCATTATTTCAAGTCTTTTGTTTGAGGAATGAAAAGTTTTCCAATTCATAGGTCCTATTTTAGAGTAGACTCTAAAATAATGGAAAATAAAAACTGAAAACTTATAATATAGGTCAACCAATTTTTTTTTTTAAACTCAGAGATGCGGAAAGTAAAAGAACTACACATTGATTCCAGACCATATGTGTGTGTGCTCACATGTGCTCATGTGTGTGTGTGTGTGTGTGTGTGTGAGAGAGAGAGAGAAAGAGAGAAGGGAACAGACAATGCTAGAGGAGGAGCAGCATAAGAAAGAGATGTAGAACAAAGAGGCATAATTTAATTTTCTCAATGAATCAAATATATACAACCAAACATGAAACATACTTGAGGAGTGCTATGTTGAATCATGCAATTGTTGGCATTACAAGTAAACAGTTAAATTACTGTCTGCATATCGAACAAAATTATATGTTATAAGTTATCCCTCTATAGTGCAGTTACCCAGCAACAAATTTTAACAATTGTGCTGACATTATTGCTTAACATATATATAGTTTGGTTTATTTACACCTAAAACAGCCCTATTTTCCATTCCTATTGGTAACCTGAATTTCATCATCTCCATTTTCCACTGCTCAATGTTATCACTGGAGAGCTTTCAGAAAAAAAAAAAAATATATATATATATATATATAAAGAAAAACTTTTAACTGTATAATGTCAGCCCAAAGCTTTTCTGCTGTTCAAAGCAGAGGATACCCTGATCCCCAAGACTAGTTATAACATCACAAAGCAATGCCACACAGTCATATGGCAAGGTTTTGGGGAGTGGGTGAAAAATCCTGCCAAGATGAGGCAGGCATTGTGAATATGAGCTTAGGGTCTCTGTCTTTACATCTGGGGCTTGTTATTGGAAGGGATGGTGAAATTGGGGAGTCACAATGATCTTGCCTATAGGCAGTGACATGGAGGAAAGGTAAGGAAACCTAGGAGAATCTGTGGGTACGGATGCTAACTCATAGAAGATTTATGTTTTCAGAATCTGAGAACTTTCTGAAAGAAGCCACAGAAATCTAGGCACAGTATGTGACCCTCACAGCAACTTGTAAGAAGAGTCCTTCTAGTGAGGTCAGGTTACATTCTATTAGAAGAAAATGATCTGCCCAAGATTAAGATCTTTCTGACCAGTGCTTTGTAACACACTTTTCCAAAGAATCCCCTAAGATTAAACTATGAGAAGAAAGCTGCCAGTGTACTTGATGTACACTGTAGCAATAATGCTGTTAACTAGAAATTATTTCCTCCATCTGACACTTCCTTCAAACGCTTATAATGCCTTCAAAAATCAAAGGTAACTATTCAATTCTTAGAGATAAAATCCCTCCAGTGTAAACACAATCTATGTTCAAGGCACTGTTCCTAATGTTAAGATGAACAACTCTCACTATCATTAAGTATACAACAGGAATTGAGAAATACAACACATACCTAAAGTAATGGTCAACAAAGAAGATTATTATAAGACTGAAATGAAGATTTCTAGGGAAGACAAAAATAGATTACACTGGGGAGATTTGAAGTCTTTTAGCAGAACTAACATATTCAGTAGCAACATATTCAGCTACCCTTACTGGAACCATCTAATTAGACCCGGAGATGACATGCACAGAGGTGCGAAAGCAGTCTTTTTGTCAAAGGCCCTACAGAAGCTGTTTACCTTTTACAGGCTGAATTACTTCTTTGGACCTCTGTTTTCTGAAGGTATAAAAAAGGGATTGTACCATTTATCAAAAATTCCATTTAGCTAGAAGATTAACAGTTTATTTGTTGCTGCATGAAGAAAATGTGGTCAAGGGATGCATATTGGGGCATATATATTTTGGGAAAGTTTGTGATGAGAAGACAACTATATATGTGGAAGGCATCAAGAGATGTAGGAGGAGAAACAAGAGGTTACAGTGTCTCCAAAACCAGACTAGCAAATAAAGCTTGCCTTGTACCAGGCAGATTTTAAATATTTTCCAAGTATTGAATCAGAATAAACAATCATTTCCAACAAGACTATGTGCTTTAGATGAAGTAATTTATATCAGATTCTTTATCTCAAAGAGTACACATTATGGTTGGAAACTGAAATATACTGAAAGTATGGAACATTTACAGAACACTTAAATGTTAACTACTTGGGAAATAGCACTGATAAAATAAGAAACAAGAGAAAACCAGGGTCAGTTTGGTTAGAACTGCAAGAGAGCAGAGATCAAAATTGGTCTTACTTTAAAGTTTGAGATAAAAAAAAAAGAGGAGGACAGAATCATGGATGGTTTTAACCAATATCAAGAAAACCTCTCAAGTACAAATAGCAGGGCACATGGGTGAGGGCAGTGAGGGAGGGTCTGGTCCAACTGAAGCTGAAATGTAATTTGGAGAGATGACATGTGCAATGTAGGGTGAATTGGATCATATTGGGTCTGAAAAGTGAATCCTGAGAGACTTTTGTCTCAAAATATCTGGAAAGAGGATGCAATAGTGAAATGTTTGGGTAGGAAGGTTACATGATGAAATCATTATTGAAGAAAGATATAGCTAAAAATATAGTTGACAGTTTTAATCAGGGTCATCTTTAAAGAAAAATGATTAATATTAATTATTATTAATATATTGTATTGAACCTACAATATAGTACTGTAACCACAGTACTCACAGAACTCCTTGTCTTTCCTTTCTTTGTTTATATCTACTAAACCTACAATCTTTTGGCTGCTCTGATAAATCAAGAAAACATTTGGACATTGTTTCTCCTTTCCCCCATGGCAAATTGGAATTCAATTTACCTTTTTTACTTCACACCATCTCAAATCTTAATTGTCATATATTTCCTTAGTCATCCCTTTCATCTGTTCTATTCTCCCATAAGATTCCTTATTTCATTAGTGCAATGCAAATGCATCCATTATTTCCTCCCATCAATCCCCTGTCAATTTGGGATTATTCAAAGTGGAAATTTAGAATAAGCCGGAAAAGATAGAAGAGCCTTCCCTTACATTACAAAATAAAAATAGTTTCATAATGAAATGTAGATATATTAAAAACCAACTGCATCATGAAGTAGCAATGTTGGAAACACATGGATTCAATTTCTGGTAATTAATTTATCTCCAAAATAATGACAAGGATATCAGTACTGATTTTCTTAAAAAGCACAGGAAGACTTTTATAGTATTAGGTAAAGGTTCTAAATTCTAAGCTCCCAGCTGCCAGAAAGAAAGCAATTATTTTGACCCACAGACAAATCTTTCTGAGCAGTCTTCTCAGACAGTTTGTTTTGTGACAAATAGAAATCAAAGAATTTAGTCAACACCACTAATGTTATAGAAGAGTAAATGGAGACTAAAGAAAAGGAGCAACTACACAAGACCTGCAATAATAGAGTGGTTGTTGAAAAGACAAGACCTGCTATTTTAAACATAGTATATTCATTATGTCACCATATAATCTACATATGTGACATATAAAGAAAACAATTTTCTTTCATTCACTGAGCCCAGGAGGCTTTCATATACCCATGCTAAGAATATTTTCAGGGGATTTCTTTAAGGGATATTATCTGTATTTATAAAAAAAAGTTTTGGTTTTTTGAGGCTGTGATAGCACATGTGAATCCTTTATGGGATAAGAAAATGAGAATGTATTTAAAAATCAGAAGCATAAAAGAAAATATTCAATAATTTTCATCTGCTTCAAAGCATGCAGAAAACCTTTGCATACACATGGACACATACAAAGATGACAAAATTTGACTTAAAAATATTCAATACGAATATCCAATAATTCATACTCTTACCCCCAAATATTAATGTGTTAAAATTCCTCAAAATTGATACTACATACTTTTCCAAACAATTGCACTTACATTTCCTTGTCTTGTTCAATAAATCCATTCATACCCTTCTAAACTATTACAAAATACCCCTTAGCTTTCTATGTTTCAACCTAAGTTATTCCTTTTCCAACAGTCAGTTTGCCACAAAATGAATATATTTATATATTTATCCATCCTAATCTTGAAGAGACCAACCTCAGTCATTAGCAGATAAGGTCATGGCATGTTGAGCTTTTAATAGAGTGATGTCTAAAGAAAACATCCCACTTTTGGGGAGATAGTCAATCTGTTTTCTACAAAAATCTAAGATCCTACCTCAGAGCAGCTGAGTCCAAGCCTTAGTCAGTGAAATTACAGACTTCTTAAATACTTGGTTATGGAGGTGTGGTTTGGTCAAAAGATTGGTATTTCCACCTCACCCAGGAGGAAAACACCAGTTAGCAATTAATCCAAGTTTTCTTGGTTTACCGTATGCCTTAGAGGAAGATCAATCAAAAACCTTCCCCCTTTGTCAGAGGGAACATTTTTTCCCAAGTGAAAGGTTGTAATTATTTCTTGATATTTCACCATATAACTATTTGTCTATTCTGATAGCTCTCCAGAGTAAGAAAAAAATGTTATTTGGGAGTGAGGAAAAGACACAGAAAAATATTGAAAATTTCTAAGAGTGACTGTGGCAATGAACTAAGAGTCTGTGCCAAACTGATGAAAATTTCTCTTCAAAGTCATTGACCTATATTTTTTGTAGAAAAATATAATAAAGGGTGTGTGTTTGACACTCAAAGAGGTTAAGTATTTTTAAATTATTCATTAAGTGGATATCAGAGAAGAAATTCAAAATCAGTATTGATAACAACAGGCATGAGAATGAGAGAAGAGAAAAAGGAAACAGAGAAGAAAGAAGGAAATGAAGTAAGGAGGGAGGAGAAAAGAGAAGGGACAAAGAAAAAAAGCAAATGATGGAGTAAAACAGGAAAAAACTCATACATTTTCTGAAAATTATTTTGCATAAGTTTATTATTGACGGTTTTCTAGGGAAACAGAACCTAGCTGAGATATCTATAAATAGTATGAGATTTTATAAAATTGTCTCATATGACCTTTGGAAAGCACAAGTCCAAATTCTGTAGGGCTGGTTGCAAACCAGGGGCTCCAATGAAGCTTTTGATGAGTTCCCCAGGAAATGCTGGCTGTATGAAGTAGAGATGGGAATTTACTCTGAATGCTGAAATCACTTCCAGTTTTAAGACCTCAACTGATCGGATAAGCTGAAATCATGGCTGATGACAAGTTCCTCAGTTGATTGTAATGTAACCAGCCATGTATGTAGTCAGCTCATGGATGATTAAAGTCCATGAAACGCCCTTGTATTACAATTAGCCTAGTGCTTTCTTGACTAAACAACTAGGCATCATTATCTGGCCAAATTGACACATTAGCCTAAGCATAACAAAAGTATTTTAAGATATTTAAATATGAAGGAAATTAATTTTCTACTTCTTAAATTCATTTTATATCTCTAAAGAGGAAAATGAAGGAGGTGGTTATTGGGGAGGAGAGAAACTTAAGTAACAACAACCTCAACAATAACATCATCACCAACTGTTTCTAATACATAGTCATGTTATTGTGTATATTATTCATGTGATTTTTAAACATACAAAACCATCAGACATAGGCCATATGCCTACTACATTACATATGAAGAGAGAACACGTTTCCAAACATTAAGAATGTTATTGTACAATTAATTCTTCCTATATAATATTTATAGAAGGCATCAATAAATAGAATAATTCTTCAAGCAGATATTGAGTCAATCTAAATAGATGTTTCCATCCAGGTTGAAGTGGCTTACTACAGAGCCACACAGAGGTTATAGCCATATATTGATCCTTTTAGTCCTGAATTGGACTTGTAGAGCTTGAGCTGGATTAAGGCACCCAGGAGTTGATTTTGGTGTCAGGAGCCACTTCCATTTACCCCAATATGCCATAGGTTTACCATTGACTGTGGTTTACATGTCATGAGAATAGTTGCAATGGGATCCTATTAAAATTAGGTCAGTCTTCTACAATTATTATCAACAAGTTTGTTAAGGAAAATAGTTCAAATATAAAGATTATATGGATCAGTCTATGTTCCTGACAAATATATTACTGTTTTTTCTTACAATGTTAAATTTAGCTATCTTGCAAGAAATGGAGAAGAGTCCAAATTATTTATAATATATAGATATTGTGTGACTCCTCAATCTGTCTTTACATGGATCTCATTCATCTTTTCTTCTTCCCTTCCTCCTGCCTTGTCCTGAAGCTCTTCCATCCCTTTTCCAGTTGTATTTAACATATATAGGTAGAACCAGACATGATCCTTACAATCTAAAATGGTGATTCCCAAATATTGGGAGGTTAGAATACCAGACTTTTGAATGATTTCAAATAAGTTGTTTTGATTTTAAATAATTCTGCCTGCAAAGTACAATTCAATAAGCTTACTGGAACTCAGATTAAATAAATCTTCATTTGAAAAAGCCTGTAATTTATCATATTAAAACATAAGTTAATTTTTAAAAATTTATCTCTTTGCTCATGTCCCTGGAAGAAAGAGATACATATCAATGGATCCTAGCAGGAGATGCAGATTACTATAATAATGCATAAGAAATGACAGAGAGCTGGTTGAAAACAATATCACAGCTAAAAGAATACTGGATCTAGAAGATACATCTGAATTCATATAACAAAATCATCCACTTTTGGGGATTATGAACAAGGCAGAACCATGTTAGGAAAGTGCTAAGAGATTTACTGAACTTGGGGTAATTATATCTGGGGTTGCAGCAATAGTGGAGTCATTTTTTGTGTGTCCTTGAGCATGAAAAACACGTTTTTCCATGTGTTTAATAATGTTTCACACAATCATCTCTGACATTTATTCATGCTCCAATATTCTATAATGCTTAGCTTAAATAATATTTCTTTTATTGTTAAAAATTATTATTGGTTTTTTATGATTACTTAATATGCAAGAATCTTGTTACTATTATCAATGTTAACTTAATATATTCATTTAAAAAATCAAGTGAAGGAAATCATGTTTATAATATTTCTCTTGAGTCTATAGAAGGTGCCTTTGGATACCACAAAGAATAGGAATCAGTGAACTAAGAATCATTATTGTAAGGCAAATGCTGTAGAGGTAAGCAGTGAAGTAACAAGACTAACAAGCATAACAATCTCTCTAGAGAACATGTGAAGTGATCAGACATCTGAGACAGAGAATGCCATCATGAATTGGAATCAAGTGTGTGCCCTAATTTGAAAGGAAAATTCTTCCCACTCTTCTCCCTTTATATGGAGCATTTGAAGTCTCAATGTTGGGGGAATTCCATGATATTTCAGATTATACATAATTTATATCAGTATTTTAGAAACAAAGTGGTCAGTTGAAAATTATAATGAGGAAGTAGATATTGATTTCCTTACAGTTTTCATTAGGCAAAATCTTCAATGGACCAGAATCTGAGTAGATATGTAATTCTGACCAAGACAAACCAGTCTGCAATGAATAAGTTTCTACTTCAACTCTCTCTACTTTAGCTCCATCTCCTGTACCTGTTATACCATTACCAATATATATTAGAAGTCCATTTTAAAAAGGTTAAAATTTCCCTGTTCCTGCATATTCTAATAACTTAAATTAATGAACATTAACATTTAGCTCTGGGAAGAATAACGTCACCACAGATCCACGAGTGGGTCCTGGAACATAATCAAAACAATAGAAAAGGAGGGAGTGGACAAAATATAAGAGCAGAGGTAAGAAACAGAAAGGAGAACAGATTTGGAAGTAGAAGGTAAGTGTAAGTAAACAGGAAAGGAAGAGGAATAGAAAAAAGGGAAAGGTAAAGAAGAAGGGGAAGAAAGAAAGGAAGTAAAGGAAAAATAGGGCTAAACTGGGGAGTCATAGAGCCCACTAATGCACATATGCCATATAGTTACTAATACTAGTTTAGAAGATAGAGTACATGAAGATGTTTAAGAAAATGGTGTTTCAGAATTTTATTTTTATTTTATTCATTCTATTATATGAGGGTCAAGTCTTTGTCAGAAACTTAAACAAATATGGAGGAAACAACATGTCTGAATTCATGTAATGACATTTGATTCACTAAGTTTGTGAGGGTATGGGGGAAAGGTCAAATTATACAGAGTTGGTTGAGAAGTTTTATTCCAAGAGAAAGAATTCTTCATGTTAGTGTGTTTTGGTCTATTTTATTTCATTTCTTAAGGTAGGGTGAAATCAGTGTCAAGTGACTTCATGAGATTGAATCCTCTATTTAAATATTTGAGATGATTACATTTATCCATTTGATAAAAATTATTGAAGTATATCACTCAATACATCAACATACATATAGAATAATTATATTGTGAATTTACAAAACAAACAAGCATATCACCATACAGCGCTCACATACAGAAGCCCACCAACACCACCTTTCATTAATGTGAAACATTTTTTACAAACTATGAAAGAACATCATCAAAATATTACAACTAACTATAGCCTATATCTTACATTTTGTGTATTTCCCTCCAACTCACCCAATTATTAACACCCTGAATTAGTATTATATATTTTATAGTGTATGAGAACATTCTCATATTTTTTTCTGTTAAGAAGAGTCCATCTCTCACCATACAATTCACTGTGTTATATAGTCCAAAGTTTTGTACAATCTATTCAATGTGTACACTCAGTGGCTCACACTTTCTTCACAGTTATGCTGTCATCACCTCAGTCAATTATAGAACATGTTCTCATATCCCCATATCCCCCTATTGTTGCCTCTTAGAATTGATATAACATCTTTTGTGCCATGGCTACACAAATATTACAATATTACTGTGGACTATTGTCCATAAGTTACATTAGTTGTAATTATCCCATGTATCACTGTATTCTTAACACTGTAAAAGAACATTCTTACATTTATACTATTATACACAATCTCCATCCATCTCCAAAATCATTGTTATAGTCCCAGATTATCCTTTAGCTTTCTTTCGATTGACATTTGCACCCACAGAATCCCCTTTCAGTCAGTCACATTTATAAATCAGAAATATTAGTTATACTCACTATAATGTGTTACCATCAACTCTATACTTTTCCGCAAGTTACAATTAACCTAGTTAAAAATTCTACATGCATTATGTATCAGCTCCGCTTCTCAATCCACATTCTACATTCTAGTAAACTATACCCCAGAATTTACCTCCATGAGTTAACTCATCATATTTTGTTCATATTAGTGTGATGATACAATATTTGTTCTTTTGTGCCTGGCTAATTTCATTCAACATAATACCCTCAACTTTCATCCATGTTGTAACATGCATCTCAATTTCATTTCTTCTTACAGCTGTATTGTATTCCATTATATATATATATATATATATATATCATATATCCACACATCTGTTGATGGACACTTGGGTTGTTTTCGTGTTTTAGCAATTATGAATAATGCTGCTATGAACATGGGTTTGCAAATGTTATTTCACATACTTTTCAGTTTTCCTGAGTGTATTCCTAGTAATGGGGTTGTTGAATCATGCAACAGCTCAATATTCAGTTTAAGTACAATCAAACTGTCTTCTGCAGAGGCTACACCTATCTTTATTTCCACCAACAGTGAACGTGTTGTCCTATTTCTCTCAAACAGTTGTAATTTTCTGTACTTTAATAATAGCCATTTTATAAAGTGAAATGAAATCTCATTGTAGTTTTGATCTGCATTCCCCTAATAGCTAGTGGCATAAAACAGATTTTCATGTGCTTTTAAGCCATTTGTATTTCCTCTTTGGAAAAATGTATATTCAAGTTTTGGCCCATTTTTAATTGGATTGCTTGCTTTTTTATTGTTGAATTATATGATCTCTTTGTATAACATTCATGTCAAACCATTATTGGATATGGGTTGTACAAATATTTTCTCACATTGAGTAGGCTGCCTTCTTAACTGTCTTAACAAAGGTATTTTAAAGAAAAAGTGTTTAAATTTGTGTAGATTCCAATTCTCTCCTTTTTTTCATTGCTAGTGTTTTGATGTAAGTTTTAGAAAATACTGCCTACTACAATATCTTGCCCTACATTTTCTTCTAGGAGTTTCATGATTGTAGCTTTATATTGAAAGCCTTGATCCATTTTGTGTTAATTTTTGTATAAGTTGTGATACATGGGTCATCTTCTTTCTTTTAAATATGGATATCCATTTCTCCCAGAACCATTTGTTGAATAGACTGTTCTGCCCCAATTATGTGGGCTTGATAGCCTTGTCAAAAATCACTTAACTGTAAATGTGAGGGTCTATTTCTGAGTTCTCAATTTGATTCCATGTTCAAAATGTCTATTTTTATGCCAGTATCATTCTGCTTTTACCACTGTATCTTTGATTTTGGCTTTTTCATCATTTTAAATGTAAACGTTGAGGGCTATAAAGTTCCCTCTCAGCACGGCCTTTGCTATATGTCATGTATTTTGTTATGTTGTTGAAGCAGCTTGACATATTTTATAAATACCAGTAAGCGTAATATTACATTTTAAATTAATCCATTCCTGAAGCTGTGAGACCCATTTGATTGGATTATATCAGTGAGGTGTGATTCAAGGGAAGTCCCTGCACCCTTTCTGGGTCTGTTGTAAATGGACTTACACAGACAGACAGACAAGAAATGAAAGCCAGCATATTTGATTCTGCAACATGAGAGAGACGTGTGCAGGAAAAAAATGAAGTCCACAAGAGGCTAAGAGAGAGGGGGTGGAGGGAGAGAGAGAGAGAGAGAGAGAGAGAGACATTTGCCTGATACTTGAAATGGAAAACTGGAAGACAGCAGAGCAGCCAAGCCTAAGAGAAGCCCAGTAAGAAACTAGTCCTTTGACTGGTTGCCCTCAGCTGAGCTACAGGAGAAAGTACAGCCCAGAGGAGAAGGCAGAGACCAGACAGAGGCCACCCATGACCTAGTTTCAACTCATGGCAGTTGACTAGGGTGAGAAAGCACTTCTTATGATGCCTAAAGAAGTTATGTTCTCATTTTTATTCAACATGAGATATTTTCTGATTTCTCTTGCAATTTTTTCTTTGAACCACTGATTATTTTAAAGTGTTTTGTTTAATCCCCTATATTGATGAATTTTTCCTTTTTCTTTCCATTGTTGATTTCCAAATTCATTCCATTATGGTCAAAGAAAATGCTTTGTATAATTTCAATCTTCTTAAATTCATTAAGGCTTTCTTGAGATGCACCATATGGTCTGTCATCAAAAAGTATCCATAAGAACTTGAGAAGAATGGATATCCTGCTGTGTTGGGGTGAAATGCTCTATAAATGTCTGCTAAGTCTACTTCACTTATCATTTTATTCATGCTCTTTGTTTTCTATTTATGTTCTGTCTAGATTTTTTAGCCAAAGCTGAGTGTGGTATATTGAAATATCCCAATGTTATTGTAGAGATGTCTATTTATCCCTTCAGTTTTGCCAGTGTTTACTTCATGTATCTTGGGGCACCCAGATAAGGTGCACAAATTTTGTTATATTTATTTTTTCTTTTGGTGAATTGCCTTTATTTTTAAATATATAATGACATTCTTCATCTCATATCATGTTTGCCTTTAAAATCTATTTTTTCTGATATTAGTTTCACTACTCTAAATCAGTTTTTGTTTACTATTTGAATGGAATATATTTTCCCAACATATTATGGTTTAAGTTTCAACCATATTTTCTCCTTAAATCTGAAGTAACTAACTTTTTGAAAACATTTGGATGACTCATATTGTTTTATCCATTCTGTCAGTCGTTGTCTTTTGATTGGGGCATTCAATCCATTAAAACTCAATGTTATTATTGTAAAGATATTACTTACTCCATCCAATTTATTCTCTTATTGCTGTTGTTATATTCTACTCTTATCTATCTTTTTACCCTTTTAGATACCCTTACTAGTAATCTTCATTTCTACACTCTTTTCCAAATCTCTCACACTCATCTTTTCCTTTCAGGCTGTAGCACTCCCTTACTATCTCTTGTAAATCCTATCTTTTGGTAACATACTCTCTCAATTTTTGTTTGTCTATGAACAATTTAAACTCACCCTCATTTCTGAAGGACACTTTTGATTGATACAGAATTTTTGCCTGGCAGTTTTCCTCTTTCAGTACTTGTAATATATGATACCACTTTTTTCTCTCCTCCATGGTTTCTGATGAGAGCTCAGCACTAAATCTTATAGAGGTTCCCTTGTATGTGATGCATTGCTTTTCTATTTCTTCTTTCAAAACCTTCATTTTATCTCTTGTATTTGTCATTCTGGAAAGTAAGTGTCTCAGAGTAGGTCTAAATGGATATATTCTGTTTGAGGTATGTTGTCAATCATGGCTATTGATATTTATGCCTTTCGTAAGGATTGGGAAGTTTTCATTCATTATTTCCTCAGATATTCTTTCTAACCACTTTTCATTTTCTTCTCCTTCTTGAATACCAATAAAGCATGTTTTTGTGCATTTTGCATTGTTATTCAATTTGCTGAGACTCTGTTCCATTTTTTTCATGTTTTCCTCTTTCTAATCTCCTGTCCTTTAAAGTTCAAGTGCTCAGTTCTCCAATTCACAAATTTTCACCTCCATCAGTTCAAATCTGCTGTTATATGCCTCTAATATATATTTTTGGGTAAGCAGGGGCTGGGGATTAAAGCTGGAACCGTGTATGTAGGAAGCCAGCAGTCAACCACTGAGCCACACTCCCTGAGTTGGTTGCTTCATTTGTTTTGCTTGTTGTTTTTTGTTTGATTGTTTGTTTGTTTGTTTGTTTGTTTATAGAAGGCACCAAGAACCAAACCTGGGACCTCCCATGTGGGAAGAAGGCTCCCAGTTGCTGGGGCACATCTGCTCCCCTCTAATATATTTTTTAATCTCCTCCATTTTTTCTTTCATTCCCATAATCACTGATACTTTTCGTATTAGACTTTCGAATTGTTTTTTATTCTCACCAAGTGCCTTTTTAATATTTTTTTTCTTTAATCATATTTTCCTTCTATTCCTTGAATTTATTTAGGAGATTTGTGTGATTTTCATTGATTAGTTGTCTTAAATCCTCTGTCTCATCAGTATTTTTGCTTTGTTACTTTGGTGAATATCTTCCTGTTTCTTATATGGCTTGTAAATTATTGCTGATTGTTTAAGCATCCTACTGTGTTGGTGAATTTTCTCTGATGACCAATTTCTTTCTTTTAGTTGGTGTTTTGTTTCACAGATCTTTGATTTTTGGATCAATTTATCTTAAGTTCTTTAAAATTTCCCAGGTTAAGCTATCAAAATAGGGACAGGAAATCACTAATGGGGCACAGATCTTGTTGAAGGGGCTTGGGTGAGAGATGCCAAGTCACATTTTTTTTTCTTTGCAGTTTTCAGGCCAGCCAGTAGATGACAAGCTTCAGTGAATCTTTCTAATGTCTATATGGAAGTCAAAAGGTCACTTGTAGAAAAATCAAGTAGACAGTGAAATAAAATTAGAAGTCAAGTGAAAATAATATTTGAAAAGTAGATTTCAATAAATTGACCAGATTGCAGTGTAAAAATAAAAGAGTGGTGAGAAGTTATAGAAATACCTGAAGATGCCATTCCCTTAAACTTAATATAACTCAAAACAAAGAATGCCAGAGGCCTCTCCATAGTTTCCAGTGTAGTGCTTGCTTTGCCAAAATATGAGTTGAATACTGAAACCCTAACTTTATTCCCACTCCATTCAAAGTTTCCCATTGTTCAGAATCTGAGTGCCTTTCAAAAAAATGACAAATCATTCAAAATTCAACAGCTGTTGTTCCTAATCCAAAGAAGGTCCCACAGTCCTTTATCATGTCGTGACTTGTAAAATTTCTAGGCAGAAAATACTGTTTCCTTATTTTCAAGCCTCTTCTACCAGAGGCAGGTTCCTTAAAAAGTCTTTACCTTCTTGTGAAGAAACACCAACCTCAGAACCTTCTATAGGACTCCTGTAACATGCTTATTTCTAAGGCAGTAGATGAATCAGAGCAACAAATCATTGCCTGACAAAGTCAAGAGGAAGGGCAGCCTCCAAAGGAAATGGCTGATTGGCCCACTAACTAGCCAACCAGAATTTTTGTCACAATGTAAGTAACGTAAAGGTGTCCCTGAGAGAGATTTGGCTGTGCAGGAAGTACATGGGAGTGTGGGTGTGGATGAGAATGATCATGATGGTGTGGCTGTGATGGAAATCAGAATAATGAGAAGGATGAGGGCAAAAAGGATCCAGGAGAAGCATGTGTTGCTGAACAAGATGAGGAGGACAAATTAAACATACCTGGAAAAATTGCCCCACTCCATAGCTCTGTATATAAAAGAAAGGGTACTATGGTTTTTGGAGCTATGTACCCCAGAAAAATGTATTTATAAATTTAATCCACTCCTATGTGTGTGAGCCCATTGCTATTAGGAATTTTCAGTGAGGTTACTTCAGTTAAGAAACCCACTTCTGTCAGGATGGGTTTTAATCCTATTATTAAAGGACATTATAAATAGAGTGAAATTCATCCAGAAAAAACCACACAGTAAACAAGAAGCTGGACATCAACAGAACACAAAAGAGAAGGAAGAGACCAGGAGACACTGTGATGTGCCTTGCCATGTGGTAGAGGATCCAAGGATTTCCAGAGCCATCCCCAGAATGCCAGTCTTTTTTTTTTTTATTTTAAGAACTATTTATTGTAGAATATCATCAATCCATGAAATTACATAAACAATAAGTGTATAGTAAAAGCTGTGAAATTGTAAAACAAACAAGCAAAACAGCATACCATTTTCCCTTTCATCACCCCACCAAAAATATCTTTCATTATTGTGAAACATTTTGTAAAAATTATGAAAGAGCATCATAAATGTATTACTGCTAATTATCATCTGTATCTTACATTTTTCCCTAACCCACGCTAGTATTTTTGTTTGGCCATAAGCCATATATTTAGACATTGTCTACAGTGTACAATCAATTGCATTTGGTATAATCACTGAGTTCTGTAATCATCACTTCAGCCAATATTATAACATTTTCATTACTCAAAAAAAGCAACAGACTATCATAGCTAGAGGTTAGTGCTACACATTACAGATCCTGTGATGTGCTTTCACTATTTCTATTAATTTCAAACATATACAAACAAATTTTTACCAATTGTGCACAGATTAAATCTCATGTTTCCATTCTCTAACAACATTCTTTTCTCTGGTGACATATTTTAGCTATTAACTCCATGAGTTTCCTCATTATATTTGGTTCATAAAAGCAAAGTCATTTAATATTTGTCCTTTTGTGCCTGGCTTGCTTCATTCAACATAATGTTCTCCAGATTCATCCATATTGTCATAGGCTTCACGACTTCATTTCCACTTATAGCGGAATAATATTCTATTGTGTGTATATACCACAGTTTGTTAATCCATTCATCAGGTGATGGACATCTGGGTTGTTTCCTTCTTTTGGTAAGTGTGAAATATATCACTATGAACATCAGTGTGCAGATGTATGTTCATGTCATTGCTATCAGTTTCTCTTGGTATATAATCTTAGTATTAGTATTGCAGGGTCACATGGTAGATCTAGAGCTAATTTCCTTAGGAACTGCCAGACTCAAGATTGACTGTACCATTCTACATTTCTACCAGCTATGAATAAGCATTTTTTTTCTCCACATCCTCTCCAACATTTGAAATTTTATTTTATGTTAATAGTGGTCTCTCTAGTAGGTGTGACATGATATCTCATTACAGTTTTGATTTGCATTTCTCTAATAGCCAGTGATGCTGAGCATTTTTTCATGTGTTTTTTTCACCATTTGTATTTCTTCTTTAGAAAAATGTGTATATAGATCTTTTGCCCATTTTTCAATGGGTTCATTTGTCTTTTTATTGTTGAGTTGTAATATTTCTTTATAAATCATGGATATTAAACCCTTGTCAGATGTTGGATTTCCAAATATGTTCTCCCATTGTTTAGGTTTCCTTTTTAATTTCTTTACAAAGTCCTTTGAGGTGTAGAAGTTGTTTAATATTTTTAGGCCAATAAAAATAATTCGTTGGAAAATGGGGGAAAAGAACAAAGCTTGCAGAGAAATGGGAGAGAAGGATGGAAATACGGACCGAGATTTTGTGTGGGCTCCTCTAGGCAGAGAGAATGAGCTCTGCCTTGTGGAGTCACCTTTTAGATTGGTAATTATTCCTCTGCTGGCTAATGATAAGGGGAGGAACCCCAAATGTTATTGGTGGGGGCAATTAGTGAGACCTGTTTTGAATATCCAGGGCCTTCCTTCTGCCTTGGAAAGAGTCCCAACTGGAACCTCAATTTCCAGGTCAATGTCTTGGCAGGGTATTGGAGTCATGTTGACTGTTAGCCATGTCTACTGGGCCTGCTGCTTTCCCCCTTAAACTAACTAACCTGCCTCAATTCAGTCCTCAGAGAGTTCATGGCCTTATTATTAAGGGGGTGCTCAGGGGTCATGGTCATTCTTCTGTAGTTACTACCTGCTGGTTAGGGTGGTAGTTTCTGCCTGCAGGATTTAAATCCCTCTGGCTATTCTATTGAGGTTGATGGAAGACAGGTCTGGCACCCTGGTGGGAACTTGATTAAATACCCACATAACTATTAAGGCATTGATTCTGTAAGAAATAAACTTAATGAGAATTTCAAAAATACAAGGTCAAACTAAAAGGACAAAGAGGATGGTGGTGAGCAGGCCCCAAAAGGGGGCCAGCCATGACATACTGGACCATGAGAGTGAGAAAGGCCAGTTGCCTTCAGAGGCTGCATCCTCACAAAGTTGATGAGAAACAGCATACTTCCTTGAGTTCTTTTATGCTGTTGGTTAATTCTAGGGAGAAATTGTGGTAGACCTCCTGGGTTTGGGTATAAACTGCCAACCCCACTTCCCACAGCAGTGATTATGTTTAGAACTGCTAGGAGAGGTAAGAAGAGAGGTAGTCCTTAGACATAAACTCACAAAGACAGCATAGGCAATAACAAGACAGGCATATGGCAGGCAGAATAAAGACAGTATTTAAGAGAGCCATTATTTTGTCTTATATAGACATATTCATTAACTACTTAGAAAATGAATTAAGTTTACCAAACTTTTAACATGTTCAGTATCCCTCTGCCTATGATGTAGAATAGAAAAGATATAATAATCATCAAGTCTATATGTACAGTACTTAAAACTAATCAATGCACAAGTTACTTTTTGAGCTGTAATTAATAGATCTAAGCTCTAGGTTTACAATACCAATATGTTATCTCTCCATGGGAGCAGTCCATAATACTAATTGTGTTTAAGCTCTACTTACATCACTCTAGTAATTGTTGCACCACTTGGATTGTGTGCCCTTCACACAGCCAGCATGTTGCAGCACCATTGATCCTAGAAAGAAGCTAGGAAAATTAGGCTCCAGTATTTCACTGGCCTTGGTGGAGATCAGCCTTCAGCACTATGAAACAGAGCATGTCTGAAGGCAATTGACATTGCACATCTAGCCATATTGAGACATTGCCGGCTGTTGCAGGGGTCTGAAACTGCATGTACTCTCCAGCCACTTCAGGAGCAGAACCAGAGATATCGTAGATACCTTTATTGTTTTAGGGGTCAGTGACTAACATAGCCAATAAATCAAATGAAGGGTCATCATGCAAGCTATTTGGGACTGGTGTGAATGCACAAGAGTGCTCAACAATACTAAAATCTATCTCTTGGTTTTTATACACTATGTAAACACTTCCAATGCAATGTATATCATATTAAATGACGTAAGTTTTAAGTACTTTGCTTTTTACTTCTACACCTTTACCATGATGATGCTAATGAACAGGTATTTTGGTGAGGTCACAAATATCTTTTTTTTTTCTTTTGTTACTTATGTTTTGGGTGGAAGGTTTAAGAGAACTCCATCTACTACAAGGTCTTGTAGATGTTTTCCTACATTATCTTCAAGGAGTTTTATGGTCCTGGCTTTTATGTTTGGGTCTTTGATCAATTTTGAGTGATTCTTGTATAAGGAATGAGATAGGGGGGCTCTTTCTTCCTTTCAGTTATGAATATCTGTTTCTTCAACCACCATTGAAGAGACTGTTCTGTCCCAGAAAAGTGGGCTTGGTAGGCTAATAGAAAGTCAGTTGGCAATAGTGGTGAAAGTCTGCTTTTCAACTCTCAATGCAATTAAATTGGTCAATGTGTCTATCTTTATGACAATATTAGGCTTTTTTGACCACTGTTGCTTTATAATACACTTCAAGATCAGGGATCCTGAATCCTCTGATATCACTCTCTTTAATTAGGATGTTTTTGTCTATTCAGGACCCTTTACCTTCCAAATGAATTTGGTAATTGACTTTTCTATTTATGTAATGTAGGCTGTTGGATTTTTTTTTTTTTTACAGTTTTTTCAGATGTATTTACTTTTTTAAATGCCCCACAAGATGATTCCCACATCTGTTTGCTCTTTGCTTTTGCTCATTTTCTGCTCATTGTTTTTTGCTCATTGTTTGCTCATTGTCTGTTTGTTTTTCCTTTAGGAGGGACCAGAAACTGAACCCAGGACCTCCCATGTTGGAGGTAGGTGCTCAACCATTTGAGCCACATCTGCTTCCTTCTCATTTTTTTTGCTCATTGTCTAATCGTTGTTTTGATCATCGTCTTGCTTGTTGTTTTTCCACATGGTCTGCTCATTGATATTTGCTCACTTTCTGCTCGTTGTTTGTCATCTTTAGGAGGAACCAGGAACCAAAAACAGGACCTCCCATGTTCGAGGTGGGCTCTCAACTGATTGAGCCACATCAATTCCTTGTTGGAATTTTGATTAGTAAAGAATTGAATCTCTAAATAATTATGAGGAGAATTGACACCTTCACAATGTTTAGTCTAACAATGCATGAACACAATATCCTTCCATTAGTTTGTTTTTCTTGATTCCTTTTAGCAGTGTTTTGTACTTTTTTGAATACAGATCTTTTACATTCCTGGTTAAATTAATTCATAGATATTTAAGTCCTTTTGTTGCTATTGTAATTGAATGTTTTTCTTGATTTCATTCCTCAGCTTGCTCATTACTACTGTATAAATACCCTACTGATTTTTGCTTGCTGGTCCTGAATCGTGCCA
Organism: Tolypeutes matacus; assembly: GCA_026826555.1. Classification (NCBI taxonomy): domain Eukaryota; kingdom Metazoa; phylum Chordata; class Mammalia; order Cingulata; family Chlamyphoridae; genus Tolypeutes; species Tolypeutes matacus. The sequence goes on along the minus strand of JAKSZT010000774.1, from coordinate 603,906 downwards.
CATTGCTGAACTCATTTATTAGTTCTAGTAGCTTTGTTGTCAATATTTTAGGATTTTCTAAGACTAGGAGCATGTCATCTGCAAATAGTGAGAGTTTTACTTACATTTTTCCAATTTGGATGTATTTTAGCTCTTTTTCTTCCCTAGTTGCTCTAGCTAGAACTTCTATCACAATGTTGAATAACAGTGGTGACAGTGGGCATCCTTGTCTTGTTCCTGTCCGCAGAGGGAAAGCTTATAACCTCTCCCCATTGAGTACAATGTTGACTGTGAGACTTTGCTATATGCCCTTTATTGTGTTGAAGAACTTTCCTTCTATTCCTATCTCTTAAAGTGTTATTATCAAGAAAGAATGCTGGAATTTGTCAAATGTCTTTTCTACATCAATTGAGATGATAATGTGTTTTTTTCCTCTTCATTTTGTTAATGTGGTGAGTTACATTGATTGGTTTTCTCATGTACAACCATTCATGCATACGAAGAATAAAACCCACTTTATTGTGATGTATAATTCTTTTGATATGTTGTTGGATTTTATTTGCAAGTATTTTGGTGAGAATTTTTGCATCTATGTTCATTAAACCGATAGGTCTGTAATTTTCTTTTCTTGTAGTATCTATCTGGCTTTGGTATTAGGATGATGTTAGTTTCATAAAATGTGTTGGATAATTTTTCCATCCTTTCATTTTTATTTGGAGAGTTTAAACAGGATTGGTATTAATTCTTCTTGAAGTGTTTGGCAGAATTCACCTGTGAAATCATCTGGTCCAGGACTTTTCTTATTATGAAGAATCTTGACGAGTGATTCAAACTCTTTGCTTCTGATTGGTTTTTTAAATTCCTGTATATCTTGAAGAGTCAACATAAGTTTGTGCATTTCTAGAAATTTGTCCATTTAATTTAGGTTTTCTGAGTTATTCAGTTAACGTTTCCCATAGTATCCTCATATGATCCTTTTTATTTCTGTGGTGTCATTTTAATGCCCCCTTTCCTTCCTGGTTTCATTTATTTGCATCTTTTCTTTTTTTCTTTGTTAGTCTTGCTGTATGTCAGCTTTTGGTTTACTTGATATTCTTTATTGTTTTTTGTTTCTCTATTTCATTTATTTGTCCTCAAATAATTGTTATTTCTTTTCTTATGCTTGCTTTGGCATTGGTTTGCTGTTGTTTTTCTAGTTTCTTCAATTATTCACTTATTTCTTTGATTTTAGCTCTTTCTTCTTTTTAATACAGGCATTCAGGGCTACAAATTTTCCCCTCAGCACTGACTTCATGGCATTTCATAATTTTTTAAATAAATCAATTTTATTGATACATATTAATAAAGCATACAATTCAACCAAAATGTACAATCAATGGTATTTGGTATAATCACTGTAGTTTTGATTTGCATTTCCCTAATCCCTAGTGATGTTGAACATTTTTTCATGTGTTACTTTGCCATTTGTATTTCTTCTTTGGACAGTTGTCTTTTCAAGTCTTTTGCCCATTTTTTAATTGGATAGTTTGTCTTTTTATTTTTGAGTTGTATGATCTCCTTCTATATCATGGATATTAAACCCTTATCCTATATGTGATTGTCAAATATTTTCTCCCATTGAGTTAGCTGCATTTTCACATTTTTGAAAAAGTCCTTTGAGATGCAAAAATGTTGAGATTTGAGGATATCCCATTTATGTGTTTTTCCTTTGTTGCTCATATTTTGGGCATACAGTTTAAGAAACTACTGCCTAACACAAGATCTTGAAGATGTTTTCCCACAGTATCTGCTAGGAGTTTTAGGTTTCTTTTCTTTTTTTTTTTTTTAATATTTAAGTCCTGGATCCATTTTGAGTTAATTTTTGTATATGGTGTGAGGTAGGGGTCTTCTTTCTTTCTTTTGGATATGGCTATCCATTTCTCCCAGCACCATTTGTTGAATAGACTTTTCTTGCTGAGCTGAGTGGGCTTAACAACCTTGTCAAAATTCACTTGACTGTAGATGTGAGGGTCAATTTCTAGGTTTTTATTTGGTTCCATTGGCCAATCTGTCTGTCCTCATGCCAGTATCGTGTTGTTTTTTTACAACTGTAGCTAACTAATATTCTTTTAAAGTCAGGAAGTGAGAGTTCTTCAACTATTTTCTTCTTTTTTAAGACACTTGGTTTTCAGGGCATCTTAATCTTCCAAATAAATTTGATTATTGGCTTTTTGATTTCTGCAGAAAAGGCTATTGAGATTTTTATTTGGATCATGTTGAATCTTTAAATCAGCTTGGGAAGAATTGACATCTTTATAATATTGAGTCTTCCAATCAATGAACATGGAATATCCTTCAATTTATTTAAGTCTTATTCAGTTTCTTTTAGCAATATTTTGTAGTTTTCTGCATAGATGTCCTTTATGCCCTTGTTGAAGTTTATCCTAAATATTTGGTTGTTTTAGTCATTATCATAAATGGGATTTTTTAAATCTTTTCCTATTCAGATTGTACATCAGTAGTGTATAAAAATGCTATGGTTTTATGGGTATTAATCTTTTGTCCCACCACTTTGCTGAACTCATCTATTAATTCTAGTAGCTTTGTTGTGGAACTTTCAGGATTTTCATAATATAGGATCATGTCATCTGTGAGTAGTGAAAGTTTTACTTCTTCTTTTCCTATCAGGGTGCCTTTTATTTCTTTGTCCACCCTAATTGCTCTAGCTAGAACTTCTAGAACAATATTGAATAATAATGGAGACAGTGGGCATCCTTGTCTTGTTCCTGATCTCAGCGAGAAAGCTTTCAGTCGTTCACCATTGGATACAATGTTAGCCATAGATTTTTCATATATGCACTTTTCCATATTGAGAAAGCTTCCTTCTAATCTTATATTTTAGAGTATTTTTATCAAGTATGTATGCTGTATTTTGTCAAATGCCTTTTCTACGTCAATTGAGAGGATCATGTGATTTTTCTTCTTCAATTTATCACTGTGGTATATACAATAATTGATTTTCTTGTGTTGTTCCACCCTTGCATACCTGGGATAAAACCCATTTGATGTGCTGTATAATTCTTTTGATGTGCTTCTGCATTCTGTTTGCAAGTATTTTCTTGAGGATTTTTCTATCTATATTCATTAGAGATATCAGGCTGCAATTTTCTTTTTTCATAGTATCTTTAGTTGCTTTTGGTATTAGGGTGATGTTGGCTTCATAGAATGACTTTGGTAGCATTTTTTCTGGTCAATTTTTTGAAAGAACTTGAGCAAAATCGGTGTTAGTTCACCTTTGAATGATTGGTAGAATTCACCTTTGAAGGCATTTGATTTTCTGGCTTTTCATCTTTGAGAAGTTTTTGAGGACTGTTTCAAACTCTTCACTTGTAATTGGATTCTTGAGGTCTTCTAATTCTTCTAAAGTCAATATAGGTGGTTCATGTGTTTCTAGGAATTTATCCACATCATTTATATTTTCTAGTTTTTGACATACAGTTGTTTATAGTATCCTTTTATGATCTCTCTTGTCCTATAGTGTCAGTAGTAATGTCTACCCTTTCATTTCTGATTTCATTTATTTGTATCTTCTCTTTTTTTTTCTTTGTCAGTCTAGCTAAAGGCTTTTCAATTTTATTGAACTTCAATGTGAGTCAACTTTTGCTTTTGTTGATTCTATTTTGTTGTCGTTGTTCTCAATTTCATTTATTTCTGCTCTGATTTTTTACTATTTCTTTCCATCAGCTTGGTTTAGGATTACTTAGATATTCTTTTTCTAGGTCTTCTAGATGTGCTGTTAGATCATCAATTTTAGCTCTTCCTTCTTTTTTAATGTAAGCATTGAGGGGTATAAATTTCCCTTTCAGGACTGCCTTTGGTATATCCCATAAGTTTTGATATGTTGTGTTCTCATTTTCATTCATTTCATTATATCTACTAATTTCTCTTGCAATTTCATCTTTGTCCCCTGATTGATTGTGTGTTGCTTAACTCCATATATTTACAAATCTCTCCCTTTCCTGCCCATTATTGATTTCCACCTTCATTCCATTTTGTTCACTTCAGTTGCTTTGTATAATTTCAATCTTCTTGAATTTAATGAGTCCTGTGTTGTGGCACAACATATGGTCTATCCTGGAGAAAGATACATGAGCACTTGAGAAGAATGTATGAACTGTTGGCTTATGATGCAATGTTCTGTATACATATGTCAGGTCTATGTTGCTTTTCATAATATTCAAGTTTGCTGTTTCCTTGTTGATTTTCTATTTGTTCTATCTATTGATGTGAGTGGCATGTTTAAGCCTCTAACTATTATTGTAGAGAAGTCTATTTCTCCATTCAATTTTGTCAAAGTTTGCCTCATGTAATTTGGGGTGCCCTGATTAAGTGTATTTATTTTTATGACTGTTACCCCTTGTGATGTTTAGGCTAATGTGTCAACTCGGCCAAGTAGTTGTGTCCAGGTGTTTGTTCCAGGAAGCACTGGGCTAATTGTAATACAAGAGCATTTATGGACTTCAATCACCAGTGAGTTTACTGCGTGGATGGCTGATTATATCTGCATCAATCAGGGAGATTACATTATCAATGGGTGGTGCTTTTACCCAATCAGTTGAATGACTTAAAAGTGGAAGTGATTTCAACATTCAGAGAGAATTTCCCAGCTCGTCGTTGGACAGGCAACTTCTCCCAGAGACTCATCAACGACCTTTCATCGGGCTTTCATCGGAGCCCCTGGTTTGCAGCTTGCCTGAGGAACCTGGACTTGTGAGTCCCCACGGTCGTGTGAGAGACTCTTTTAGAGTTCCATATTATTCACAGATATATCCTGCTGATTCTGTTTCCCGAGAGAACCCTGACTAATACACCCCTTCTTGTTGGATTGAACCCTTTATTAATATATAATTGCTGTCTGTACCTTTTATCACTTTTTAAAATTTAAAGTCTGTTTTTAATATCTGCTTAATCTGACACCTGTATAGTTAATCCTGCTCTCTTGGTTATTATTGACATCAATTACCTTTTTTCCAACCTTTTACTTTCAGTCTACCTGAATCCTTGTGTATGAGGTCAGTCTCCTGCAGACAATAAATGGGTATCCATGTTTTCTTATCTTTTCTCTCAGCCTATGTCTTTTGGTTTTGGAATTTAATCCATTAACATTCAATGTTATTACTGTTAAGACATTACTTACAATAGCCATGTTATCCTTTGTCTTTCATATGTCAAATCTTATTTTTGTCCATCTTTTTAACTTTTTTGTTACCCTTTCTGATAGTCTTCATTTCTGTATTCTATTCCAAGCATCTCTTTCATCTCTCTCAACTTTTTTTTTCCTGGCTGCAGATCACCCTTTAGTGTTTCCTGCAGAGCTTGTTCCTTGTTTACAAATTTTCTTAGTTTATGTTTATCTGTGAATATTTTAAGCTCACTATTATATTTGAAGGACAGTTTTATTGAAAAAATAATTTTTGACTGTCAGTTTTTCTCTCTCAGTACTGTCATTATTCTTGCCTCCATGTTTTCTGAAGAGAAATCCTCACTAAGTAATATTGGACATCCCTAGTATGTGATGTCTCACTTTTTCCTTGCTGCTTTCAGGATTTTCTCTTTATCTTTGCCATTTGGCATTCAGCCTATTATGTGTGTTGGGGTAGGTCTATCTGAACTTATTCTAATTGGAATACACTTTGTTTTCCTGGAAACATATATTCATATCTTTCATAAGAGTTGGGTAAATTTTTAGCCATTATTTCTTCAAATACTCTTTCTCTCCCTTTTTCCTACTTGTCTCATTCTGGAACTCCCATAAGATGTATGTTGGTGTGCTTTTTTTTATCACTCAAAACCCTGAGTCCCTCAATGTGTTCCATTCATTTCTTTGTCCTTCTTTCTCTTCAATTTCAGTTGTTCTTTCCTCTATGTTACTAATTCTTTTTTACATGATTTCAAACCTGATGTTGTGTGCCTCTATTGCATTTTCAATATCATTTTTTGTGTGTTTTTCATCCCCATAAGCTCTGTTATTTTCCTATACGTGATTTTCATATTTTTCTTTGTGCTCACTCAGTGTCTTCTTAAAGTCTTTTTTTTCCCCTTTAGTCATGTTTTCCTTTAACTCCATGATTTGATTTAGCAGATTTGTATGAAATTCACTGACTAGTTGTTTCAAGCCCTTTGTCCCCTCTGGAGTTTGATTTGTTTCTTTGCTTCAATCATATCTTCCCTTTTCTTTGTAAGGCTTGTAATTTTTTGCTGATTTCTGTGAATCTAATTCTGATGGTGAGTTTATTCTAATGTTCAGTTTTTCTCTTTTGCTTACAGATTTACTGTTAAATAGCTATATGCTAGCACTGTTCTTTGACTCTTGCTTCAACTTACTTTATATATTTTTGATTGCCCCTATTTAACTGCTCAAACCAGTGCTAAAGGCTCAATAGTGGGGTGCAGGCCAATTTCCAAGGGTCTTGAAGAATGTGGCAATAAAGGTACCTGCTTGCCTTATTTATTTATTTATTTATTTATTTATTTATTTATTTATTTATTTATTTATTTTCCTTTTTTGCACTTTTCTGTTCTTGCCAGCAGATGTTGATACTTGGGAGATCTTTCAACTCAATCTCCAGGTACTAGGGCGAATGAATTCAGTGTAACTCTGTGGGAAGGTGAACTATGCAGAAGCAATTTACCCAGGGTTGGCCTAGCCTCACAACCTTTCTCAAAGACTATACTTCACCCTTGGTTGGCCATACCATCTCTCTCTCTGCCTCTTCAGCAACCAGCTCTGGGCAGTAGGTTGTGTATAGGAGAAGGCAAATTATCTTTATCTCCCTGCTGGCACTCAGAACAAACAATATCATGGCCCCACCCCCACCCAGCCTGGAAGTGTGGGATGCCTTCAATGCAGCAGACCAATTTCACTGGCAAAAAATCTGAATTTGATGTCAGCTGTATCTCATCCTCTTCCCTTTCTTGGGGAAGAGGACCCTGTCAATCCCCTCAGCCTACAGCCACTGCAGACAACAGCAGCTACAGTTTCTGACTGCTATTTGGTCCATAGGTGGGGTAAAGGGCACCTGTTGCTGTTTTTGCAGCTCTACTCACTGGACTTTTCAGCCAGCTGAGTCTCCTTCCTTTGTCCCTCTGTCTTCTGGGTGGTTTCTTGTCTTCCCCTGATTTCCTGAGACCCAGAGCAGCCTTCCAGACTGTCTCTAATTGTTCTTTAGCTATTTTTCCTGGGAGATAAGTGATCCCTCCACCTCTCTAGTCCTTCATCTTCCCATAAGTCCCTAAAGTACTTAGGAAGAAAGCATCACATTGATAGTGCCTTGATTTCAACTTTTTTTTAGCCTCAAGACTGTAAGCTAATAAATTCCAAATGCTAAAACTGATGAATTTCATGGTACTAGTTGAGCAGCATAGGAAACTGAAACAGATATGAAAGGCTAAATTTACTTTAGGATGAAAGAAAAGTATTGGGTTTGCAAAAATATTTATGATAGTCATGAGAAAATGATTTTTCAAAAAATAATCATGTCTAATGTATTTTCTCTCCATTTTTATACTCTTCCATTTTCTCAAATCAGTTCATTCAACATGCTTATTTATTTTAATTACTGTTTTTTTTAAGAAATTAATTTTTGCTTTTGAGTCCTAAGCACCACCCACATTTGTGAAGTTCAGAAACTTTGAGTTTCCTGGAAGAACAGCCTGAACAAAATTCTATTACATCACATCACACCATCATTTATTAAAGGATGATATGCTTGACTTTTTGACTCTTATTTCTTAGAGATTATGATGAAACAATTTTATGTCCTTTGACTCTTTGACATTCTAATATTTTTAGTGTAAACTCTTTATTCAGCACAATCTTACACTAAGGATAATATACATAAAAGAGACAAAAGCAGATCTAGCCTGATTGAATTGTTATACTGAGGTGGGTAGGAGAGGGAGTGTGCCAATTTTATCCTACTTTAACTCCATGGGGCTCCTCCAGATAGAGAGAGAGATTTTGCTTCTTAGGTTGCCTTTATTAAATTATTAATTATTCCTCCACTTGCTAATGTTTGGGGGAAGTGCCTTAGCTGTTTTCTGTTCTGAATGATTACCCCCCACAAGTCAGTTCCCAGGGGGCCCAGTGTTGAGATCGTTTGAGTGTATCTGGGGCTTTCCCCTGACCATGAATGGGATTTTTCTCCAAATGAGGTTCTTGGGGGTCCTTCTGGCAGTCTCCTTGGTGGCAGTCTTTCCCTCAAGAGGTTTCCAGGTGGGGTTCCGGGGCCACAGGTTTTGCAGCCATGATTTTCTGCCAGGTCTTAAACTTATCTTCCCTTGCCCTATACTAGCCTGCCTCATTATTTCCTGTGGTTGTTTCTGGTGCCCATGTATATTTATAGCTTTAAGGAACATTGTTGCCTGAGGCTTTGCATTCTTTGGCAGTTTGTGGTATCTGGCTCTGGTTTGCATAAGAGTAACCTCCTGAAAGTCCTTCCAACTCCATTTTAAATCTCTTAACCAGGCTCTGTTCAAATTTCATTATTCTTTTTTCTTTCTGCTCCTCAGACTGAATAATTCAATTGTATTATCTTTAATGTTACAGACTCTGTCTTCTGCCAACTCCAAACTATTTTTAACCCTATCTGGGGATTTTTAAAAATATTTTTGTTGCTGTGGTCTTTTCATATTTTCTTTGGCCATATTGATATGCCCTTCACATTTATCAATTGTCTTCCTGTTTTCCTTTAGTTCTTTTTCCATTTTTTCTATAGCTCTTCGAGCATATTTGGTACCATTTTTAAAAGTCTTTGGTATGTCCAAGCTCTGGTCTTCCTCAAGGAGGATTTAAAATTTTTTTATCCTTTTCCTTTCCACAAGCCATCACATCCTGTATTTATGTATGTTTATCTTTTTTGTAACTTGGACATTTTGATTTTGTAATGTGTTATCTCTGAAATTTAGACATTAGGGTTTCTCTTCTTTATGATTCTATCTAACTTTATTGAAAACCAGGACCAAATAAAAAAAAGAAGCAATTATAAAAGACCCAACTTCCTTAGTCTTTTTATTTTGATCTCTTTGATTGCTGCCTTTCAGAGATTTGCTGTCTTAAAAATAGTTTAGAGAATATCCCAGGGCAAAATTAACACCTCCCTGGTATTTTCTGTGCATACATCTTATCCTGGGCATGTACACATGGCCTTAAGAATTCTGCCAGATCTGTTTCCTTATATCCCTCAGCACTGCACTCTATGTCCCACAGCAAAAAGACCTTTGCCCCAGGGAGCTGTAATTTCCTATTCTACAGGGTTCTATAGAAGAGCTGTTTGAACTGCCTCTACTTGCAGGGAAAGTTCTGGAATGATAAGCTTGAGACAATTGTTCTTATTCAGTCATTTAGCCTGCTGCCAGCCAGATTGGCACAGACATATATAACAAATCCAGAGATTGAATTTGCCAGTAAAGCCATCATTCCTAAACTTTTTTTAGAGGAAGTTTTTAAATTATTGATTCAATCTCTGTGTTTTTTTTATAAGTCTGAAGTAGTTTTCTATTTCTTCTTGAATCAATTTAGAGAATTTGTTTGTTTCTAGAAATCTGTAAATTTTATCTATATATCATAATTTGTTGCACAATTTCCTAGTATTGATTTATAATTTTATATCTGTAAAATCAGGCATGATGTCACCATTTTCTTTCCTGATTTTATTTTTCTGTGTCTTTTCTCTTTTTTCCTTTGTCAATCTAACTAAAGGTTTATTAATTTCATTATTGTTTCAAAGAATCAAGCTTTAGTTTTATTGATTCTCTCAATTGTTTTTATATTCTTGTTTCATTTATCTCTGCTGTAATGATAATTCCTTCTTTATTTCTGCTAACATTTTGTTTATTTTTATCTTTTTGTACTCCATCAAGATGTGAAGTTAGAGTAATTTGAAATCTTTTTTCTTTTTTTATTATTAATAAATATCTAGACATTTACTTTGCTTCAGCAGACATTGTCTTTGATACATGCCAGGAAGTTTAGTATTTGGTATTTTCATTTTCATTTGTCTCTAAATAGTTTCTAAATTCCCTTGAGATTTCTTTTTATTACTCAATGGGGAGGGGCATTATCACCTGATAATTACTAGCTAAAATTTATAGTGGGGCATATCACAGAGTTTGATGAAGCATTAGGATAGGTTTAGAGAAGGAATTGATGTGTTTAATGAGGGAAAATACAGTTATAGAACATTTTAAAGCAACAATGTGTTTCATGGATTACAGAGCATTTTCTACAATACATATAAATGTTTTAATTGATATCTTTATTGCCTTTTTCTCATCCTGAATCAATAGACAATATATCTATCACAATAGAAATGCCAAATACTGTATTACAATCATCTTAGTTTTACCTCTTGTCTGGTATTGGTGTCATGTATTTAATCAGAAAATGCATTTAATATAACTATATGGTTTTAAATTGTTTTTACTTTCTACTTTAGATATATTTTTTTCTTTCTTGATTTTTAAGTATTTTAAAGTCAGGAAAATCTCCACACTCAAAATTTTTGTACAAATTTGGAAGTGAATAAGATTGGGTTTCCATGAATGTAGTTGAATATACATATTGACACAGAAGTTTATTTCACCTTTTCAAGATAAATCTATATGCATAAAATGGAAATATCAGAAATAAGAATATTAATCTTTGAAATTCATATTTTTGAGTTGACTTTAAACTCACTGTGCCAATCAACTTGTATTAAATTATGTTTTAGGAGCAAAAGTTCTGAATATTAGAATAGTTTACAATACCAAAGGTTTATCATTCACATTGCATATTGGCTCAGGTACAGAAGGTTCTTCTCTATTTGTCTTCGTTCCAGAACCAGGACTGAAGGAAACAGTTACAATCTCAGAGTTTGCCAAGCTTATGGCAGAGAGAAAGCATACCTGGCTGCAAAGTTCACCATGGCTGGTTCAGCTTCTGCTTGGAAATGCACAAGTTACATCCTTTCATATATATAGAACAAAAAAGTCAAAGCTAAACCAAACAATGATAGCACATATTGACCAATAATACCATATAGTACACCATTAAGTAGGATATTACAAAGTTTCAGCAATCCACACTTAAAATTACCTTTTGAAATATTGTAATTATTGATTTTGAAATTATCAGCAGAAACTATAAAAAGTACCTTGTAATTTAATTGTGTGTGTATGTTGTATGAGAGAGATGGAGAGAGCAAAATGTAGGGAGAATGTGAGAAAGAGAAAGTATGCTAGTTGCTTTGAGATGTAAACCTTAATCTTCTGTTGGTGTTATTTAAATATATATAAATAACATTTTTGTAATTAAATGCACATATATACATATATATTTATATATCATTTTACAAATAGTGGTATGTATTGTGAAAATTTTGATTTTTACCCACAATAAAAAATAAAAAAACAAACAAACAAACAAACAAACAAAAAAAAACAGTAGACCTATGGCTGGTATAAATATCACCAGATTTACATTATTTAAATTTATTTACTCACTTCTTAAATGTGATAAGTTATCTTGTTTTATTTTCTACCAGTCTTATTTTGGGAATGTTCCCCCAATTATTTTTCTCCCACTTTTTTCATTTTTAAATTATTTTTAAAGAAACCTTAGTTTACATAAATGTTACATAGAAAATATAGGGAAGTCCTATATACCCCATCTCCTCTCCTTCTCCCACTTTTACCCATTAACATCTTTCATTGGAGTGGTATATTGGTTACAATTCATGAACACAAATTGAAGCATTGCTGCTAATCATGTTCTATAGTTTACAATATGGTTTATACCTTGCACCTCAGAGCATAAAAGGAAATATTCATTTCTGGAATTAGAATTCAATACAAAGGGGAAGGCTTTCACAAGATGTTTAGAATAGCTCATATTCATTTAAAATATTATTTATATCAAAGTTACAAGTTACACAATAAACACAAGATAATAACTACAATAAAAATATATCTTTTTTGATCACTGGTTACAGCCCTCCCTCATTTTTTTCATTCCTCAATCTTGAGAGGTTTGGGATGATGTCTGCTTTGACTGTTTCAGGCTGAGAATGAACACAGATATTATAAGGCAGAAGAATGAAATTGATTTGCTTGCATTTGAAGATATTCCTTGTTTTTGAGGTGGAGCTAGTCCATCCTCATTGTTTTATTAATTGTTCTTCACAGGTCTGAAGAATTGGATAGTAGGAGTTAATCACATATTTGCTGGGTTTCAGGACACATCCATCATATGAACAATCTGAGGGCTCTAAGTCTCTGAGAAATATATTTAAGAGGTAAATTGAATATTATAAGTTCAGATAAAAGGAGTGGATGAATCATGATTAGGGAATTCATAAATGAGTATTCTTTTGATATACTGGGGAAATAAGTTTACATATAATCTGGGATCGGACCCATAGAGGGAATGTTCATTTTGTAAGGTCATGTGGTTTGCCTATGGCATCCAGACATCCCTGGGGCCCCCAGGAGCACTTTTTTTGAGCCTTTGCTTATTGTGGCAGTTTGTGAAATCTGGTTGAGATCTGCATAAGCATAGCCTCCGGTATAATCTACCGGCACACTTTGAAAACTTTTAGCCATAAAAGCTCTACTTTATTTGATGTTGACCCCTTTTGGTCAAGGTTTTTCTCTAAATGCATCATTGATTAATTCATGGTAACAATCTCTTGGTGCCAGGAGGCTCATTCTTCAGAGTCATGTCACACTTCGGGGGAAAGGTAGTGAGTGACTTTATTTATGGGGTTTGCCTTATAAGGAGTCCACATTTGAGTAACGAGGAGATTTGAAGGAAGAAATTCTTGGGCATTAATTATACATAGACATAATTTCATTAATGTAAGGATAAGGTTCATAAGTGCAAGCTTTAAGATTGATAGCTTGTCTTATTGCACTGTTTTCTTTTATTAGGCAAGAGTTATATAATCCAGAGATTTTTGCCATCCTATTTAAGAAAGTAGCAAGACTTCCCCAGGTAAAAAGTTTATTATTTTGTTAGTTTTTCTGTAGGCCTTTATCTATCCAGAAAACATACCTATGGCAATCAGGATATTTTTATTTTCCATAGAAGTATCTAGCTATATAACTTTCAAGTTGTTCAAAAAACCATGTGTGTCAGGAAACCTGGTTCTATCCCTACTTTATCTTCTTACCAGGATTATTTTTGTTGATATGTAGAGCATAAATTTTATACTTGCCTTGCTGCTCATGGAGAGTTCTTCACATGTCTTTTCAGAGAAGACTCAGAGTAAGTTAGTTTAACTGATAAGGAAATTAGACTGTTTCTCTAATATATAGCATTTTCTGACTAAAACATGCAATGTTCCCATAACCATCCCCATTTTTTATATTAGAGAAGTTGTGTGTTTATAAAACAGTCATGCATGTTATATAAGATTCCCTCTATGAACATCTTGCATTGTTGCAAAGCATTTATTGCAAATGATGTAAGAACACCATCAAAATATTACTGCTAACTACAGTCCATAGTTTACATTTGGAATATTTTTCCATAAATCTCCCTTTTATTAACATCATGTATTAATTTGTATACTTTTTATAGTTCTTATGGGAACATTCTCATAATTGTACTATTAACCACAGTCCATCATCCACCATGTGGTTCACTATGTCATATAATCTCATATCTTGTACCATCCATCCATCCAAAATGTACACTCAGTGGCTCTCAGTTTTGCCACAGAATTGTGCTGTCACCACCCCAGTCGAATTTAGAATGTTTTATACATGAAAAGAGTTACAATCCCACTCCCTTATACAACTTATTGTTGATTCTTCACATTGATATAGTACCATCTTTGCAATCACTACAAAAATATTGCAATATCACCATTAGCTATAGATCATAAGTTACATTAGTTGTATTGTCCCATGCATCATCAAATTCTTAACTACCTCTAATATTGACATGCATTTGATCTAGCTCATAGAAGAAAATTCTTGTATTTGCACTATTAACCACAATCTTTATCCACTACTGAGTTTTCTGTTATACAGTCCCTAGAGTATTCTCTAGCTTTCTTTCAACTGACATTTACATCCCTAGACTATTCCTTTCAGCCACCAACATATTTATGCATCAACGTTGTTAACTAAGGATTGTAGGTAAATTAAAGTTTCTAATCTAGAAGAGAGACACAATTCACAGGTGGTCAAATCAGTTCCCAAATGCCCTAGAATGACATGAGCAGAGCTTATCTTCACTACAACACAAAACTTGCCATTACAGAAATGTTGAATACTTACTGGAGTTCAAATAGGGTACACACTGCAAAATTGTCATGGTAGATTCATGGATAGTTGTTATCACAGGAGAAATTAATAAATCATTACCTTAACAAAGAAGTCAATCATGCACTATATTTAAAGAATGTCAACTAGTTAGAAAGAGGTTGTACAAAGGTATGAATTAAGGTGCTTCACCCTAAAACAGTCTCCAATTTGATAAAATCTATCATATTCAAAATAACAAAATAGAATACCAAAATTAAAGTAACTACAGGAACATATAAATATAATTCCACAATTGAGAGAAACATATCTTCCTTGTTTTCTGGAAAATTGAACATTGAATATTGCATTCACCTTCACAGAGAATGTAGAAGCAGTTTACCCAGAAGCATTGACTTTGGGAAAATTAATCAAACTGTACTCTTATTTGTAGTCTTTTCTGTATATTTAGAATCTGTGAATACATTACCACAAAATTTACTTTGTATAATTGCTTATCCACCCTCTATTCATTTTTTAAACTTAAAATATTATTATCTAAAGATGACAGTGATACTTTTCTTTTTATCTGCATAGCTTCAATTATAAGGACATACAGTAATATTTTATCTGTCTACTGTTGGTAGATATTTGCATTTCTTAACGCTGAAAAATATTATTTGTAATTCAGACTGAACATATATGAGTTTTTCTTTAATTCAAGTTTGTAGAGTGCCTGATATGAAGAGTTATGCATTTGACATTGAATTAATTTATATTCTCCTCAAATGTAGAAAAGTGCAAATTTCTGCACACACTAGTTAATGGAAAATTTACCCAAATTATCTCTAAAATACTGCTATGCAATGTCATTTCAATTTGTATTCATTTTATGTTTTTAGATAAGGGAAACTTCTCTCCTTGATTAATAGCACTCCAACACTCCACCTGCATGACTAACTGCAATTTACTTTTCTAGTTTTATTTTTAATCCTTTCCCTTTCTCCCCTATGTAACTCTTTACTCCCCTTACCCAGGTAAATCCTAAATTCTGATTTCATCCACACAGCGTCATGAACCTGATCATCCTTATCTTCCTTGTGATTACCTAGCAGCACCAAGCCATTTAAATACTGCCACATTTGAGTCTGATCACACCCTCCTGAACATGATACAAGAAAAACAGAATTTTGCTGAATTCCCTCACATTAAATTTATAACCTCTAACATCAGATGAGCTTTTAAACCTCCAAACATACTATTAAATATCTAGTGTCCATTCATTATCCCTCTTTCTAGATGATTATTTCATATTTTTTTAATTTTCTTGGATCTTCCAGTTCCTCATTCCCCCACATCTATACCAGCTCATGAGTGAGACATTACACTCCCATTATTTGTTTTCTATTTTACTGAAAATATTGAAGCATTCAGAAGAAAATTTCAATTTAAACTGTTGAAATTTCCACCCACTTTATGAACATTTTCTCATGTTCTCAAAGTTCGCATTCTCACTTGTAAGTATGGAAGTCATGTACCTAGTGCTAAGTAAGGTCATGCTTTTCATAGTTTGAACTAGGTTTCCACCTAGTTCAGCAGCTCTGAGATATAGTTCCAGCAGTTCTTCTCTATCCTTCATGTACCACCACTTCCATTAGGGTATTTCTATCAGGATGCAAAAGGCCCCATTTCATCCAACCACTGTCCCTCAATTTCACAGCTCCCATTTAGGTCTAAATTTGAAAATCTTGTGTGTATTTAAATGTTCTAGCTCTTATCATTCACAGGTAAGCCCAGTTCTCTTAAACCCAACATATATTCAAAACTACTTTTGTTAATGTTTTCATTATCCAATGATATTTATCTTGTTATATCCAGAATTCAATTCTCAGTCTTTATAGTACTATCAGCAACATTTGACACATCCTATCACACTCTCTTCCATGATGCAGAATCTAGCTTGATTTATATGGCCTTGTCCTTTCTCTTTTATTTACCTTCTTCTTCAATGCTTGCTCCTTTTTACTCTTTTCCAAATTTCCCCCAACTTCATTTTTTTAATCAATTTTATTGAAATGTATTCATAAACCATACAATATATCTAAAGAGTACAATCAATGGCATTTGGCATGATCAAAATTTGTGCATTTATCATTGCAAGCAATATTAGAACATTTTCTTTACTCCAAAAAGAAAACCCTCCATACCCTTTAGTAGTCACCTCTCAATGCCTCTAACCCTCACTTGCCATATATAAATACCTGTCTTTATAACTTTATTTTTGTTTACATTTTGTATAGATGAAGTCAAACAATATGCAGTATGTTGTGTCCAGTCTCTTTCACTTAGCATACTTTCTTGTCTACCATTGAAGGAAGAATATTAATTGATTACAATGCTCTACAGTCCCTAGTTTGTATTGGTTGTATTTTTACCTATATACCACACTATTATTAGCATCCTGTAAAATTACACTACATTTGTTTTGTTTCAGAAAAAAAACATTCTTATAGGTGAAACCGATTCTCTTTTTTATGAATTTTCATAAAGGCAGTTGATCCATGAAGGCAGAATCAACCCTCATGATGTCTAATCCACTGCATATACATTTACTGGTGATTTGCTAATGATTGATTTAGGTCTTGTGGTGGTTTGATATAGTTGTAAATTCCAGAAATATATATGGGTTGTGTTTGTGAGCTGGTCTGTACTTCTGGGCATTATTAAATTGTGATTTTAAACCATAACATACACATCTGCTCAGGGGTAAAGACAGCTACTGAGCTCACCAGTCCAACAAACCCTGTGACCTAGGGATCAAAGTGACCAGCTGTTCAGTAGAGTGGTTGTATAGGCACATTGTTAGTACTCTTTTGTTATTTACCCTTCCCCTTGCCATTTAGACACAATTTTATTTACTTCTTACTTTAGAAAAGGCACAGGGTATGGACAGAAGAGAGAGTAACTAAAGATAGTATGAAAAATGACAGAGAAAGCACTTAGGAAATGTTAAGCATAGATTTGAAAAAGTAGATAGAGAAACAGAAGGGTTAGCCATTAGTTTCACTGTTACCATGGTTTCTTATGAATGGTATTTTATGAGATAAACTAAGAAAATGGAGGGAAATATGAGGCATGTAATGCACTTTTCTCCATTGTATCAAGGGATGTGGATGAATTACAGGTTACAATATATATATATATATTGTACAAATTCTCAAATATTTGTCCCTCTTATACCTCTGCTATATCTCTGCTATCCTTTCCAAGACCTTTATTGACAACTTGGCTAATAGTAGCTCTCTCTTTCAGGATGCATCTTTCAAATCTTCCTCATGGTTTCCTTGGCCTGTAAATATGACCTTGCTCATAATGATGTCTTATGACCACTCTTTGGCCATCTTCCCCCCTCTGGAGAGTAACATGAAAAATGGTCCTTGCCTAAATATGTCCACTAACACTTGGTCCAGTGGAGGAGTGTTTGGAATCCTGCACACACAGCTACAACCTTCTCCTTGCCACCCAGGACATTCAATGTGATGCATCAATTCTTCTGTAAGATCCCTCAATTACTCAGACTCACATTCTCAGATGAGTACTTGGCTGAAGTTGGAGCAGTTGATGTTACCTCATCATTGAGATTTGTCTGTTTTGTGTCCATTGCTTTCTCAAATATTCAAATCTTTCCCACAATACTGCAGAACCCATCAACTGTAGGTTGAAAGTGTATGAGCATGCCAACAGTTAGTCCAGAAAGATAAAAGGTAAAAAAGGGTCCTGGGAATACCCAAAGTAAATAAGGAAATAGAAATGTTGAAATTACATTATAGTGATTGTAATTAGCAGTAGTAGTATTTGGGTAGGGTGATGGTTGTAAAAGAAAACTTAAGGCCATATATATAATTAGAAGAAAAGCTAAAAAGCAAAACATGGTATTAGAGCATAGTGAATCCTGGTGGAGAAAATGATGTGTGTACATATATTATATTTCCAACTACCAAAACTAAAAAAAAAAACTGAGCTGCAAGGCCAAAAACAAAATGACATATTAAGAACTCTGACTATAACAGTCCAAAAAAAGGGAAATTTGCTAAAGATGATTAAGCAATCAAATGGGGATAATACCTCTCTCTTTTTTTCTCTAACATTTCATCAGACCATGGTGACCATGAAACAATCACCTTTCCAAGGCATATATTGTTTTTTGGATTTTTTTATTTTTTAAGAAACTTAGATTACATAAATTACCATATGCCCCATTCCCCACACTTCCCACATTTTCCCACAATAACAACATCCTTCATTAGTGTAGTATATTCATTGCAATTGATGAACACATTTTGGAGCATTGCCACTAAACATTGTAGTTTACAGTCTCTCACACAAAATTTTATAGATTATGGCAAAATATATGATGGCCTATATCTGTCTTTGAAATGTCATTCATGATGATTCCCAAGTCTTGAAAATGCACCCTGGATTACACCTGTTTTTCCCTCTCCAAGCCCTCAGAAACTCCAGTGGCCACAGCTTCCATACCAATGATATAATATCTTTAATTGGTAGAATCACTATAGTAGAATACCAGTAAGTCTATTTTAGTCCATAGTTCATACCCAAATCCAGAGGATTCTGGAATGGCAATGCCCACTCCACTTCTTATTGAGAGGGGGCTTCAATTCCAAGGGGCTGGTTAAAGAAAAGTCACATACCAAATACAGGGTACTCTTATGTACCCAATATCTTCCCCCTTTTCCTCCTTCCCCTATTAATAACATTTTATATGCACATGGTACATTTGTTACAACTGATGTACCAATACTAAACATAGCTACTAACCATGGTCAATGGTTAACAATAAGTTTTACATTTTGGACCATACACTTTTATAAATTTTGATGAAATTTAATACAGCCTATACCCATCACTGCAAGATCATGTAGAACACTTTCATTACTCCCCAAATGTCCATGTTGCATTTGTTCTTTTCCTCCCTCCCATCCTCTTGGGACCCATTTCAACCACCAGGCTTCACTTCTTGAAGGACAAGATTCATAGTCACTTTCAACAACACCATGGGCTTGACACACTGGTCTATCCTTCCCTATTGGACAACATCCATGCTCTCAAAAGACCACTGCCCCTCTACTTGAGAACATAGTGGGCCTCTCAAGGATGGGAGTCAAACACATTCCCTCTCATTATGTGGATCTTCACCCACTGATATAACACACTATGACAAGATGAACATTCACAAACCCCTTAGAAGTCTGCACCAGGTGTGCTCTGCCCAAATGGTCCCCACATTCAACACCCCTAACCAGTAACCCTCCCTTGCCAGATTGCAAAAAGAGCATTTCCAAAATTGTAGTTTCAGCTATGTACCCACCAATTGCAACTTACTCATATTGAGTGGTACAAATGTTGACGATCAGAAAAATAACTTTTAAAAAATAAGAAAGCTCTTGGATGGGCTGTAAACGATGCCACTTCTCACAGACTTTTATTACATTGAATGATTTTTTTTTCAGGAATAGTTTCCTCAAAGCAGAAGGAAATGGAACACTTGAAATAAAATGTAAGCACAATGTCTAAGGTTATAATCTAATAGAAAAAGGTTTACATAAGCTAGCAAACTCCTCTCCTAAATCAAAATTTCCAAAGATGAGAGATTCAAGCCTTTTTTCCCACTTCTCAACCTTCTAATGTTTGTAACAGAAAATTAAGGGAAGAAATAAGAACATGACTGTGCAATTGAATGTATAAAAAGACTTTTAGAGCCCTGGAGAAGGCCCAGTGGGACAAAGTGTCGATTAGTCACAGGAGATTATTGAAGGAGAGAATGGGCAGTGTTCCCTTCAGCAATTCTTTATCCCAGACCTTTGGGTAATAGCTATAACTGCAATTATTATACTCTTGTCCCCTTAGAAACCCAGGTTTGTTAGTTTTAGGGAGGGTTCATTCATTTAACTGCACAGAAATCTTCAATCAGTGCATTAACTGAAAATGTTGTCTTAGTGGTTATTATGATTGGTTGCATCAGCCTCATTTTTTAATCTCATTTCAGTATAAATGACCAAATAATGATAACAAAAATAACATGGAAATTAAAGCAGGATACATTACAAAAGGAAAGTATCTCCTAAAATAATAAAACAAAGAGTGGCAAAACTAAGAAAATGCTAATTCATTATATCAATAATAAATAATGGGTTATATTACCCAGAAATACCATTCATAGAAAAACTAAAACACTGTTATAAGTTGTGTGCTATATATATATCTTGATTCATAATTCTGAAAATGAAAAATAGAATAAGTGACGACAGATTTTTGGCAAATTCTTCTAAGTTATTTATCCAAAATTCTCAAATGGAAAGTTTTTAATGCATCATTCTTAAATCACTCATGTTTTTCTGTGTAAGTTTATTCAGAACAAATAATTCTATTGAAAATTACCCTAATGACTATTTCCTCACATATGTTTTTACATAAAAAGTTACTGAAATAACATTATGAGGAATTTTTATTTAATCATTTAAGCATTATCTACTTAGACTGCAGTAAAGCAATTGGATCTTTTCTTATTCTGTCTAGAATGATTTTGCCAAATTTTAAGACCTTTTTTCCACAGCTTTTTTTATATTATAAAAATCACAGTTATGAAAAATGCATCCTAACTCCACAATGGACTAGCATCCATGCTTATTTCACATAGATACTTCCATCTATCCCTGCAGTGACTTTTCAATAGTACATCCTCATCAGGGTTACCAAATGCCTCATAGAAGACCAATAAATCTTGTATAGCATGCTCCTCAATTGAAATCAGAGCAAAGGAATTTGCTCAATTTCTGATAAGTGCTGCTTCTTGCTGTAATTTTTCTACAAAGATGCAAAAATGAGTGGGGCTTCCATGAAAGAGGAAGTCAATGAAGAAGATAGCCACGGATTATGATTGTCTAGAAGTGGTAAATCTGAAAAATGGTTGTCATATGGTCTTGGGTTACTATGAGTAGAGCATATTACAACTTTTGATGACTGGGAACTTTCAATTCCTTTAAAAATATATTTTAAGGTGATCTCCTGAACTATGGCCCATAATACATTTCTTTTTTTTTTCTAGGAAGAAATCTCAGAGTGACTTGGATGAAACTGAATGTAAAGAAGATGCCTATACATTCACTGATTTAGGGACCTTTTAAGGTGCAGTTAAGCTTGTTTTCAAGGTTTTAATTCCTGAATTGTTCTCTTTGGTAGCCAATACAATCATTTTTTCGTTGCTACTGAGAAAGTTTAATTCCACGAGAAATCATTTTACCCAAATTTGTCTGTGGTGTAGCTTCACAATTCTGTATACTTTCTTCAATTTCCATGATAATTCCCAAATCCATTACAGAGGATATGACAGGAATGAAATAACCAGCAACTCAACTTGAACAGGTATTGTTATCAATTCTGTTACTCAAAATGGGCTGTGGAGCAGTTACATTATGTACTGATGATTTTTTTCTTATGGTTTTAAATATTTCTAGGGTATGTAACAGGTATGCTACTAACATATGGTTTAATTTTTCCCTCAGTCTTAAATGAATTGAATGTGTAGTGAAATCAGGGAACTGTAAATCTCTAGATCTACCCACTGCTGTACATCTTCCTTTAGAGTCTGATAGCAGCAGATCTGGAGGAGATTCCACAAAATTGATCTTACCAACTTTAGTAATCTAGCAGATGGTGGACTCTGAAAAATATCCAAGTGTTTGTAAGTTCTAATACTATCTGAATACTTACATGGTTTCTTTTTGTTTTTGTTATTGCATTCTTTATTTTATTATTTTATTTTTTAAAAATACCTAGATTACACAAACATCATATAAAAATTATAGGGGATTTCCATATGCCCTGCTCCTAACACCTCCCACATTTTCCCACAATAACAGCATCCTTCATTAGTGAGGTACACTCATTGCAATTGATGAATACATTTTTGAGAATTGCCACTAAGTGTAGATTAAAGTTTACATTTTACTTTACACTCACTCCAACCCAATTCTGTAAGTTTTGGCAAGATATATAGTGGCCTGCATCTGTCATTGCAATGTCATTTATTACAATTCCCAAGTCCTTACTACACCTGTTTTTTCCCTCTCCCTGCCCTCAGAACTTCCAGTGGTCACTGTCTTCACATCAATAATATAATTTCTTCCATTGCCAAAATAACAATAATTCAATAGTAGAATACCAGTAAGTCTACATAAGTACATAATTCATTCCTCATTCCTGAAGATTCTGGGATGGTGATGTCCACTTCACCTCTAATTGAGAGGGGCCTGCAATCCCAAGGGGTCAATGTATGGGACACTTTTGCTTGCAGTTGTAGACTCTCTCGGTCCCTTGGAATGGTAGTTGTCCATCGTCACCTCCTTGTTAGTTGTCCTGGGTGAATCCAATGAACTGGAGAATAGGTGTTGCAACTCTGTTGAGATTCAGGGCCCAACTGGCACATGGCCAACCCAAGATGTAAGTCTCATGGACATGTGCCTGTTAACTCTAGTACTAAATATAGGTTCAATTAAAAAGGACAGAAGAGCCATATGTAGGGAAATCACAAATGAGTCCAACTCTTACACACTGGGGAGCATAAATTCCAAAGTATGGCAGCAAACTCCTGAGCTGTCAGAATCCCCACTATTTGAGGCAAAATTTACTGTGGCAATCAATGAGATCCTGCTGAGACGTGCATAAGCATAACCCCTGGAATGACCTCCCAACTCACTTTGAAATCTCTTAGCCATATAAACTCATTTGTTTTTATCATTTCCCACTTTTGGTCAAGGTCTTTTTCCAATTACATTGTTATTTGTTTCTTGATAGTAATCTGTCATTGCCAGGGAAGCTTATCCTTGGGAGTCATTTCCAATGCCAGGAGTCTTTCTAGACTGTATGTCATGCAAAATATGGGAGGACAGACCACTATGTCAAACCCTCAATGTTGTTGCAAGTAACTATGAATTTTGTTCTTCAAGGAGTGAAACTTGGTGGTTGCCATGGGTAATGAAGGAAGGTGGAGGGAAGTATAGAAGAGATGGAACATGAGGCTTTCTTGGGGCATTGGATTTGTTCTACATGATCTTGCCATGATGGATACAGGCCATGGTAATTTTGTCACAATGTAAAAAAGTGTGTGGCCCACAAACTGTGGGAATATGGTTATTGATAAGACAGAAAAGACAGCTCTCACAAAAACAATGGAGAAGCAGCCAAAGGCTGCCTGAGGGCCAGTTTTGGGGGGGGGGGAGCAGCAGACCAGGTCAATACTTCAGAACTCCCTGGAGGCTGAGGAACAGAGAGATGAAGAATTCAAAACAAAAAAACTGTGATTTACTAAAACTCCATACTTCCAAGAATGGCTCCCCTCCTCCACTGCCAAGATGTTCCCTGTGGGTGAAACCCCTGATCATTTCAGATGACTGAAAGGGGACCAGAGGTCTTCCTCCCTGCCAGCTGTACAATAAAAAAGGGGAGGGGAGTCTGGGGACTGTTCTTCAATGAATTTAGATGGGAGAGTCTGCTTTGAATCTCAGCTCTGGGCAGAGGAAAAAAAGGAAAAACCAAGAGAGATACACATCCACGGAAGATGTGTCAATGACCACCACCTGCCAGTCAGTCAGGAAATTACATGGACAGAAACTGCCTTAGAGTTCTCTTTAACCCAACCCAGGGAGAAAGTCTGTGACCCAGTAGTGAGTCCATAGCATTATTTTGGTAACTTAAGCTGGGCAATTTTAAAGACTTAGAATAAGTTGAACCAAAGAGCTGTGAAAAAAATAACAATCAGCAAGAAAGAGAAATTGGTCAACAGAGCAGATTCACCAATATAACAGATGACTACACATCAGCAAAAATATTATGAACCCTACTAGGAAACAGGGAAAGATGGACCAGCCAGAAGAACAAACCAAATGTCCAGGATATGAGACAATTAATCAATGATTATTACACACTCTCCTAGATAATTTTTTGAAAGAAAATATTACAAAGATATAAAGGATATTAAGAAGACTGGATGAGCATAAAGAACAATTAGAAAGTCTGCAAAGAAAAGTAATTGACGTTATGGGTATGAAATACAGGATGGATTAGATTAAAAATACATTAGATGAACATATGAACATATTTGAAATGCTTGAAGACAGAATTAGTGATTTTGAAGACAGAACATCTGAACTGGAAAACATCATGAGATGAATGAAAATGAGAACACAGCATATCAAAACCTATGGGACACTGCAAAGGCAGTGCTGAGAGGGAAATTTATGAGGGAAATTGATGATCTAATGGCACACCTGGAAGAACTAGAAAAGTAGAGTAAGCTAATCCCAAGCTAAGCCAAAGGAAAGAAATAGTAAGTATCAGAGCAGAAGTTGAGAACTAAAAAAATAAAAAAAAAAAAAAATAGAGGTAATAAAGTAAACCAAATGTTTGTTCTTTGAGATTAACAAAATCAACAAACTCTTAGGTAGACTGACAAAAAAAGAGAAGATATACATTAAGAAAATCAGAAATGAGAAAGGGAATATTAACACTGATGCCATAGAAACGAGAGATCATAAGAGGATACTATGAACAACTGTATGCCAAAAAACTAGACAATGTAGAGGAGATGGACAAATTCCTGGAAACACATGAACTACCTTACACTGACTTCAGAAGAAATAGGAGATATCAACAACAATCAAATCATAAGGGACGAAATTGAAACAGTCATCGAAATCCCCCCAAGATGAAAAACCCAGGACCAGATGACTTCCACAGATGAATTCTACTAATCATTCAAAGATGAACTAATACCAATCTCTCTCAAGCTCTTCCAAAAAATTGAACAGGAAAGAATGCTACCAAATTCCTTCTTTGAAGCCAACATCACCCTATTAGCAAAACCAGATAAAGATACTACAAAATAAAGAAAATTACAGACCAACATATCTAATGAATATAGATGCAAAAAATCCTCCATAGAATTCTTGCAAACAGAATCAAAAAGCAAATTAAATAATTATACACCACGATCAAGTGAGATTTATCCCAGTTATGCAAGTGTAGTTCAACACAATAAAATCAAATTGTGTAATAAACCACGTTGATTAATTGAAGAAGAAAACTCACATGATCCTCTCAATTGATGCAGAAAAGGCATTTGACAAAATAGAGCACACTTTCTTGATAAAAACATTCCTAAAGATAGGAATAGAGGGAAGCTTTCTCAATATGGTGAAATGCATGTAAGAAAAACCTACACCTGGTATTGTACTCAATGGTGAAAGACTTAAAGCTTTCCCAATGAGATTAGGAACAAAACAAGGATGCCCACTATTAAAATTATTATTCAATATTGTGTTACAAGTTTTAGCTAGAGCAATTAGGGTAGACAAAGAAATAAAAGGCACCCAATTAGGAAAGGAAGAAGTAAAACTTTCACTATTCCCAGATGACATGATCCTATATCTAGAAAATTCTGAAAATTCCACAACAAAGCTTCTAGAATTAATAGATGATTTCAGCAAAGTGGTGGGATAAAAGATTAATACACAAAAATCAATACCTTTTTTATACACTAGCAATGTGCAATTTGGGGTGGAAAACAAAAAAATCCCAGTTATAATAGTGACTAAAACAGTCAATTATTTAGGAATAAACTTAATCACGGACATAGAAGACCTCTATTAAGAAAACTACAAAACATTGCTGAAAGAAACTGAAGAAGACTTAAATAAGTGGAAAGACATTTCATGTTCATGGATTGGAAGACAAAATATCATTAAGATGTCAATACTACCCAAACTGACTTACAGGTTCAATGCAATCCCAATAAAAATCCCACAGCTTTTTTCACATAAACTGGAAAATCAATAATCAAATTTATTTGGAAGGGTAAGTGTCGCTGAATAGCGAAAAAAAAAAAAATCTTAGAAAGAAGAAGTTGGAGAACTATCACTTCCTGACTTTAACCCATATTACTTAGCTACAGTGGTAAAAAAAAAAAAAAAAAGAAAGAAAGAAAAAAAGAAAAAAAAAAACAAAACAGCATGCTACTGGCATAAGGACAAGCAGATTCACCAATGGAACCAAGCAAAGAACTCAGAAATTGACTGTCACATCTACAGTCACACAATTTTTGACAAAGCTGTGAAGCCCACCAAGCTGAGCCAGAACAGTCTATTCAACAAATGGTGCTGGGAGAACAGGATAGCCATATCCAAAATAAAGAAAGCAGACCTCTATCTCAAACCTTATACAAAAATTAACTCAAAATGGATTAAGGACTTAAATATAAAAACAACAACCATAAAACTCCTAGAATATAATGTAGGAAAACATCTTCAAGACCTTGTGGTAGGTGGTAGTTTCTTAAACCTTACACTCAAAGCATGAGCAACAAAAGAAAAAATAGATAAATGAGACCTTCTCAAAATTCAACATTTTTGCATCTAAAAGGACTTTGTCAAAACGGAGAAAGGCAGCTGACTCAATGGGAGAAAATATTTGGCAATCACCTCTCTGATAAAGTTTTAATATCCTGTGATATATAAGGAGATCATACAACTCAACAATAAAAAGACCAATCACCTGAATAAAAATGGACCAAAGACTTGAAAATACAAATGTCCAAAGAAGAAATACAAATGGTGAAGAAACACATTTTAAAAATGTTCAATATCACTAGCAATTAGGGAAATGCATATCAAAACTACAAGATACTATTTCACACCTATTAGACTGACTGCTATTAAAAAGTTGGAAAACTGTAAATGTGCGAAAGGATGTGGTGAGATAGGAATGCTTGTTTGCTGCTGGTGGGAATGTAGAATAGTACAGCCACTGTGGAGGACTCTTTGGCAGTTCCTAAGGAAGTTGTATATAGACTTGCCATGGGACCCAACAATAACATTGCTAGGTATATAACCAGAAGAACTGAGAGCTGTGATATGAACAGACATCTGCACATCAGTGTTCATAGTAGCATTATTCCTGATAGTTAAAGGTTAGAAACAACCCAGATGTCAATCAACTGATGAATGGATAAACAAATTGTGGAATATACACACGATGGAATATTATGTGCTGATAAGAAGAAATGAAGTGGTGAAACATATTACAACATGGATGAACCTGGAGAACATTATGTTGAGTGAAGCAAGCCAGACACAAAAGGACAAATACTATATGATTGCCCTATTATGAAGTAAATATATTATGTGAAATATAAATATATTACATGAAATATGAATATGGGTAAAATTGCATATATAAGACCGTTTTTCTTAGAAGCTTGACAAATATATGTTAATAGTACAAAATGTTAGTGTCAGAAAAAGAAAGCATTATACTAAGTAATGGAGATTAGACACAGAATACTACATATAGTGTAATTCCAATATTATAAAATGTAAATATAAATCAATTTATAAAAATGAAAGAAGATTAGTGATTATGTAAGTCTTACGAAAGAATGTTAAAGAGTGTGGAGTCTTTCTTTTTGGAGTAGTGAAATTGTTTTAAAAATTTTGAGATAATGAATATACAACATTGTGATCATATTAAAAGCCATTTACTATACACTTTGGATAGAATAGCCAGAAACAGCAGCTATATACAGTGGCGGAAGCATAGAGAGATTGAAAGGTGAGGAATTTTCTTTTTTGTTTACTTGTCTGTTTTTCCTTTATTATTATTATTTCTGAAATAATGAAAATGTTCTAATGATTAAAGTAATGAATGCAAAACTATATGATTGTAGCAAATGCCATTGATGGAACAATTTGGATTAACTGTATGTTTATTAATATATATCAACTGATTTTTAAAACAGAAGTATATGGTCCAAAATGTAAATTATAATGTAAATCATTGAACATGGTTTGTAGTAATACTTCAATATTTGTACATCAGTCATGAAAAATGTACAATCCAAATGTGAAATGTTATTAATAGAGGAAAGGGGATTGGGGTGGATGTTGGGTATATGGGAATTCCCTATATTCTGTATATGACTTTTCTGTAATCTAAAGCTTTGATGAAGATAAAATGAAACAATAAAAAGACACTGTGGGAATTAACAGAAGAAAATGTCCCTGTACATACAAGACAAAAGATTTATCACAATGAAAGACCAAATGTCAAAAAAAATTTGATCTTATTTTATTTTTTATTATTTCAAATTTTTAAAAATTTTTGGAATTTATTTTTAATTTTAAAACTATCATTATTATTTCATTTTCTTATTAAATGTATTTTGTTGGCTTCATTTTTGAAGAGGTTTTGGATTACAGAAGGGTTATAGCTATGGCATGGGAAGATCATTGGTATGACTTGTCATTGATGGGGGATGCATGGGAGGAAGTTCACCTGGAGCATTCCTATAAGGCATATGTGTTCAATTGTTCATGGGACATTGTCACAGTGGGAGGAGATCCAAACAATAACTGAAAGAATATCAAATTTCCATCCTGGCGTGCTCTGCCTCATTCTCTAATGGGGCAGCAAAAATCTCCCAAGTACAGGAGCAGTGATTAGTGAAGAAGGATGGACCATAGATGGGCCCCTGATATTGAACACTGTACTTATGAACCTTTACTTTTGAAATTGAAACATAGCCCAGTATTATAGGTTGCCTAAGATTTACCTCCGGAGAGCCTCCTTGTTGCTTAAATATGGCCTCACTCTAAGCCAAACTCAGTAATTTTTTATTTTTAAAGAAACTTTAGAATACACATATGTTACATCAAAAAAATAATTCCCATACACCCCAGCCTTTCCCTCCCACACTTTCCCACATTAACATCTTTAATTAGTGTGGTTAATTTTTACAATTGATGAATGCATATTGAAGTATTCCTACAAATCATGGACTATAGTTTACATTATAGTTTACACTTAGCATCACACAATTTTATAGGTTTTGACAAAATGTATAATGGCCTTTATCCATCATTTCAATGTCATGCAGGACAATTCCAATGTCTCCAAAATGCCCCCGTCTTACACTTATTCTTCCCTATCCTTCCCCTCAGAACCTCTGATGGACAATGCCTTTATAAAAGTGAAACAAATTCTTCCACTGTTAGAATAATAATGTCTATAATAGATTAATAATAGAATAATAATAAATCAACTTTAGTCAATTGTTCATTCCCCAAACTTGAGAATTTTGGATGGTGATGCCCACTCTGTTTCTAATGAAAGGTGACTTAGATCCCATGGAACAGATTGATTGAGCTATCTTGCTTGCCATTGCAGACACTCTCTTTTCCTTTGGATGGGCATTGTCCATCATCATGTACTTGTTAGTTATCCTGGGTGAGTACAATGATCTGGAGAAAAGGTGTTGGCTGCAACTTTGACGAGATGAAGAGCTCTACTGGCATATGAACAGTCCAGAATTTTAAGTCTCTGGGACATATATTTAAAGAGTATATTGTGGGATTCAGGGGCAAGATGGCATTGGCTTAAGTGGACACTCACCATCTATCTCACAAAAGACAGCTGATTGGGGACAGAATCCTGCCCAAGTGAGCTGTTCTGGAAGCCCACAGAGCAGGAGGCTTTGGGGCATCAATCTGGAGAGAGCTGGACAGGGAGATAGATTGCTCAAGATAAAACCATGAGGTTTTAGCCCCATGGAAGTCACAGATGGCTAAGCCCCACCCATAGGACAAAGAGCCAGGGTGAGCCCTGACTCACCAGCCACCCAGCAAGAGGGAGCATTCTCTGAGAGGGTTCTGGCAAAGGGTGGAGAGGGGTTTCATTTCTGTGGGTTTGGTTGCCTGGAACCCCTTAGAGCTTTGGGGAGCACACCAGCTGGCTCGAAGTGGCACCAGGCTGAGGGGAGAGGGGAATCTGCTAAGGAAGCCTGATTTACCAAACCACACTGGGATACAGAGGCTTGGCCTGAGAGAGGGCAGAGTCAGCCAATTTAATAGTTCTGTGCTGAGGACTATCAGAATTTAAACTCTCCTAAGGGATTCAGGCAGTGGGAAGCCCTTAATAAGTTTTCAAGAGCCTATTTAGGGTCCCCTGGGAGGAAGGGGTGGTCTAAAATAGGCTTTAAAAATCACTCAGTGTGGTGTACTCAATCATCAGGGTCCCATTTAAATTTCAAAAGGGAACTCAACCTGACCAGGAGAGGGGAGGAAGGATCTGCTCATACAGCCTGCTGAATCCAGCTGCCCTAGGAGAGTAAAAGCTGCCCAGGCGAAAGTGACTGAAAAGCTTTCTGAAGAAGTAACTGACCCAATTAGAAAGGTGGAGGAATTTCTGCCTTGAATATATGAGGTCCCTAGTTCAGTTCCCAGCTCCTCTTAGAGTAGTGACCCAATGGGATATCTAATATTCAGCTGATACCATAGGGCAGGAAAAAAGGCATTATTTTTGTACTAGGATCTTTTGGGTCCCTTATTTTTCCAAAAAAAAAAAAAAAAAAAAAAAAAGGTTACTTAAAAAAATTTTAAGTTTACATGATAAAACCCACCTCAAAATCTGCAGAGAGAAGCCTGAGGGGTAACTGGTTCATGAACACAGGAAGCCTGAGATGCCCTAAAAGGGCCCAAGAAAGAATGCTGTTCTCCCTTAGAGCAAGTTTGACTGCTTGCTTGTGTGTTTGTTTGGGGATTTTGTTTGTTTGTTTTTATTGTTGTTGTTGTTTTGTTTCTTGTTTTTCTTTCCACTATCCTTCCCCCCCCACCACTTTTTAAATTAGGTGCTGCCAACTTGTTTCTTCTTTGTTGTGCTTCTCCTTCCTTGCTTTCCCATTTCCTGTGTATACTGATTTTGTTTACAAAGGCTATCCCTTTTCTTACCTTCATCTTTCTAGCTTCTGCTTTCTGTTGTGGTTCTTACATTCCATTTTTTTTTATTAGTCCTCAACTCCACTGATTTTGATTCCTATCTTTTCTATTCTGGGTTTTTTTTTTCTTTTACTTTTTCTTTTTTTTTTTTTTTAACTTTTTTCTCTCTGTCCTTTTTTTTCTTTCTCTCTCTCCTCATCATTCTGGTCTTTTAAATCATTCTATATATTTTTCTCTATTTGATTTCCCATTTCACTGTTGATACTCCACTTTTTTGTTCCTATTACTCTACTCTGCTTACATGAGTTAAATATTCATTTTACTAAGTCTTATATGGCCCCTCTATAAACTTTTATTATTTCTATTATACTTTTTCTTTTCTTACCTCTTTCAATTTCTCTAGACCTAATCATATTCCTTCAAGAAAACATTGAAGACAGCAAGGAAATAGAACAAATTGCCAAAGAGGAAACTTAACACACACACAAAACCAGAAGCTAAACAAAACTCTAGAGGAGAGAGAGAAGCTAATCAACTGAATAAACCCATCAAGATAAATGATAACCAGAAGAAAACAAAAAAATTACAAAACATACTAAGAAATATTAAGGCATGGGCTAGTCCAATGAACAAACTAAAAATCAGGAAGAGATGCAGAACATTGATCAACTATTCACATATGTCCAAACAAATATCATGGACCAAGTTAATGAAGTGAGGGAAGAGATTAAGGATATTAAGAACACACTGGGAGAACATATTGAAGAAAATGTAAACATACATAAAAAGTTAGCAGGTATGATGGTGATGACTGGCATAATCCAAGAAATCAAAAAGATACTGGAATCACTTAACAGCAGATTTGAAAAGGCAGAAGAAAGAATTAGTGATGTGAAAGACAGTAGACCAGAAATCAAACAGAGAGTAGAACAGATAAATAAAAAGATAGAAAAAAATCCAGCAGGGACTTAGGGATTTAAGCAACAATACAAAATGCACAAACATATGCATTATAGGCATCCTAGAGGGAGAAGAAAAAGGCAAGGGAACAGAAGGAGTGTTGAAGGAAATAATGGCTGAAAACTTCCAA
Organism: Tolypeutes matacus; assembly: GCA_026826555.1. Classification (NCBI taxonomy): domain Eukaryota; kingdom Metazoa; phylum Chordata; class Mammalia; order Cingulata; family Chlamyphoridae; genus Tolypeutes; species Tolypeutes matacus. Next base: position 571,725 of record JAKSZT010000774.1, on the reverse strand, counting down.
ACCCCATTGAGGGAGATGGATGTACATGTCCAGGTAACACAGCACACCCCAAACAGTATAAATCTAAGAGGTCTACTCCAAGACATATATTTGTCAAAATGTCCAATGCTCAAGACAAAAAGAAAATGCTCAAGGCAGCAAGAGAAAAGAGAACCATCACATACAAGGAAAGCTCCCTAAGATTAAGGGCTTATTTCTCATCTAAAACCATGGAGGCAAGAAGACAGTGGTATGACATAGTCAAGGCACTCAAAGAAAAAAATTTCCAGCCAGGAATTCTCTATCCAGTAAAGCTGGTATTCAAAAATGATGGAGAGTTCAAAATATTCACAGTTAAAAAGAAATTAAGAGAGTATGCCAATTAGAAACCTGCCCTTCAAGAAATACTAAAGGAAGTTCTACAGGTTGAAAGGAAAAAACAGGGGAGAGAGAGTTGAAGGAGAGTGTAAGAACAACTAAACAGACAAAAAGAGAAATAAAAACAACATATGACATACATAAACCTAAGGAAAATATGGCTGATGTAAGAAAATCCTTGAGAGTAATAACACTAAATTATAATGGATTAAACTCACCAGTCAAGAATCACAGATTGACAGAATGGATATTACCCATCTATATGTTGTCTACAAGAAACCCATCTTAGATCCAGCAATTCATGGAGGCTAAAAGTGAAAGGATGGAAAACAATCTTACAAGCAAACAACAACCAAAAAAGGACAGGAGTAGCTATACTAATATTGGGCAAAATACACTTTAAGTGTAAAACTATTGTAAGAGACAAAGATGGACACTATATATTAGTAAAAGGGGTAATCTTTAAAGAAGAAAGAACAAACATAAATATTTATGCACCTAATCAGGGCACCTTAAAATGCATGAGGCAAACACTGGAAAGACTAAGTGGAGACATAAATGCCTCTACAATTATAGTGGTGGACTTTAATACACCATTAACACCATTACACAGAACATCTCAACAGAGAATCAATAAAGAAGAAAAGGCTCTGAATTATACATTAGAGGATCTGGACCTAATAGACACATACAGAACACTACACTCAAATACAGCAAGTTATACATTCTACTCGAGTGCACATGGGTCATACCCAAAGATAGATTACATGCTAGGCCACAAAATAACTCTCAATGAATTCAGAAAGATTGAGATTATACAAAGTAATTTCTCTGACCACAATGGAATGAAAGTGGAAATCACTAAGGGTTAGAGAACCAGATTAGGCACAAAGATATGGAAGCTAAACAACACACTCTTAGACAAAGAGTGGGTCAAGGAGGAAATCTCAAAAGAAATCAGCAGCTACCTTGAATCAAATGAAATGACAACCAAACATTTCAAAACCTATGGGATGCAGTCAAAGCTGTACTAAGAGGGAAATTCATAGACAGAAATGCATATATTAAAAAAAGAGGAAAGAGCTAAAATTGAAGACCCAACTGCACTCTTGGAGAAATTGGAAGAACAACAACAAACTAACCCCAAAAGAAGTAGAAAGAAGGAAATAACAAAGATTAGGGCAGAACTAAATGAAATAGAAAATAATAAAGTACTAGAAAAAATAAACAAAGTCAAAGCTGGTTCTCCGAGAGGACCAATAAAATTGATAAACCCTTAGCCAGACTAACAAAGAAAAAGAGAGAGCAGGTGCAAATACACAAAATAAGATATGAGAAAGGGGATATCACCACTGACCCCACAAAAATAAAGAGTATCATAAGAAGATATTTTGAAAAATTATATGCCAAAAGAATGATAATTTAGAGGAAATGGACATATTCCAGGAAACTCACAAGCAGCCTACATTGAGAAAGGAAGAAATTGATGAGCACAACAGTCCAGTTACAAGTAAGGAGATAGACTCAGTTATTAAAAACCTCCCAACTAAGTAGAGCCCAGGACCAGATGGCTTCACAGGTGAATTCTACCAAATATTCTGGATGGAGCTAAAACCAAACCTGCTTAAGCGCTTTCAAAAACTAGAAGTAGAAGAAACATTGCCTAACTCATTCTATGATGCCAAATTTACCCTAATTCTAAAGCCAAACAAAGATGCCACAAGAAACGAAAATTACAGACCAATCTCTCTAATGAATCTACATGCTAAAATACTCAACAAAATATTTTCTAATCACATTCAACAACATATCAAACAAATTGTACAGCATGACCTAGTGGGTGTCATCCCAGGTATGCAAGGATGGTTCAACATAAGAAAATCAATGTAATACACCACATATTCAGATTGAAAGAAAAAAATCACATGATCATCTCTATAGATGCAGAAAAAGCATTCAACAAAATACAGCACTCTTTCCTCATAAAAACACTGCAAAGATAGGAATAGAAGGAAACCTTTAGAACATGGCAAAGGGTATATATGAAAACCCAGAGCCAACATCATCTTCAATTATGAAATCCTAAAATCTTTCCCTCTAAGATAGGCAACAAGACAAGGATATCCACTATCACCGCACCTATTTAACATTGTCTTAGAGGTACTTGCTCAAGTGTCGAGGCTAGAAAAATATATAAAAGGCATCCAAAATGGAAAGGAAGAAGTAAAAATTTTACTATTTGCAGACAACATGATCTTTACATAGAAAGCCCTGAAAATCTACAATAAAGTTTCTAGAACTTATAGAAGAGTTCAGTAAAGTAGCAGGCTATAAAATCAATGCTCAAAAATCAGTAGCATTTCTGTACACCAATAATGAGCAATCAGAGGAGGAAATCAAGAAAAAAATACTATTTACAATAGTAACTAAAAGTCAAATACCTAGGAATAAATTAACTAAAGATGTAAATGGCTTATATACAGAAAACTACACAACACTGATAAAGGAAATCAGAGAAAACTTAAATAAATGGAAAAATATTCCCTGTTCATGGATAGGGAGACTAAATATAATCAAGATGTCTATCCTACACAAACTAATGTACAGATTTAATGCAATCCCAATAAAAATCAACATTGTATTTTATAATGAATTGGAAAAACTGAGTACAAAATTTATTTGGAAGCGTAAGAGGCACCGAATCACCAAAGACATATTGAAAAAGAAAAATGAAGTTGGAGATATCTTACCACCTGACTTTAAAACATACAACAAAGCTACAGTGGTCAAAAATACATGGTATTGGCACCGAGATAGACTGATCAATGGAACAGAATTGAGAGTTCCAAAATAGATCCTCACAAATACAGTCATCTGATATTTGACTAGACCACCAAGCCAATTCAGTTGGGAGAGAATGGCCTCTTCAACCAATGGTGCTTGGAGAACTGGATATCCATATCCAAAAGAATGAGAGAGGAACACCATCTCACACATTATACAAAAATTAACTCAAGATGGACCAAAGATCTAAATATAAGAGCCAAGTCCTTGAAAATTTTGGAAGATATTGTAGGGAAGCATCTACAGTCCTTGTAATAGGAAATGGTTTCTTGAACTTCACACCCAAAGCATGAGCAGAAAACGAAAAAATAGATAAATGGTATGTTCTCAAAATTAGAAACTTCTGCACCTCACAGGACATTATCAAGAAAGTAAAGAGGCAGCCTAACCAATGGAAGAAAATATTTGGCAACCATATATCTGATAGGAGCCTAATATTCTGCATATATAAAGAAATCCTATACCTTGAAAATAGACAATCAACCCATTTAAAAAGTGAGCAAGCAACCTGAATATACGGTTCTCTGAGTAAGAAATACAAATGGTTTAAAAGCACATGAAAAGCTGCTCGACATTGCTAGCTATTAGGGAAATACAAATCAAAACTACAGTGAGATACCATCTTATACCCTTTAGAATGGTGGCTATTAAAAAAAACACAGCAGACTATAAGTGTTGGGGGGGGATGTGGTGGAATGGGAACCCTCATCCACTGCTGGTGGGATTGTAGAATGGTCCAGCCAGTATGGAGGACAGTTTGGCAGTTCCTCAAAAAACTAACTACACAACTTCCATATGATCCAGCATTTCCACTGCTGGGTATATATCCTGGAGAATTGAAAGTAAGACACAAACAGATATATGCACACCAATGTTCATAGTGGCATCGATCACTATTGCCAAAAGGTGGAATCAATCCAGGTGCTCATCAACAGATGAATGGATAAACAAAATGTGGTACTTACATACAATGGAATATTACTCAGCTATAAGAAGGAATAAATTGCTAACACACTGGACAACATGGATAAATCTTAAAGACCTTATGTTTAGTGAAACAAGGCAGATATTGAAGGATGAACAGTACATGACCTCACTGATGAATTAAGGAAATGGAACTGTCTTAGAAAGCTATTGTCTGTAAGATATTTCAAGAATTGAAAGAGTAGAGAAGGTTGTGAGCCATCACCCATATGGATGTAATCTATGGTAAAGTGATAGAGTGTAGATGCATATTGAAGGGGTAGGACAGGATGGTAGTGAGATTATTGGGTTGGGTGGTGCAGAGTTGACATTTGGGTAGATAGGGAAGGGTGGGTTAGAAGGTCCAGGATCCTGAGGGATGGGTTGGGAGAGGGAACAGGTGAACACTGGAGATTTGTGGGTGTGAGTTTGAAAATACAGAGGTAGTTGTAATACAGGGGCATTTTTCGGACTTGGGAGATGTCTTGAGTGACATTGCAATGACAGATATAGGCCATTTTATACCATCATATGACATGCAAAACTGTGTGGAAGAGAGTGTGGTCCACAATGTGAAATATGGTCCATGCTTAATGGCAAAGCCCCAGAATGTGTTTATTAATTGCAATTAATGTGCCACTCTAATGAAGGATGTTTACGTGGGAGGTTGTGGGACGTGTGGGAGGTGGGGCGTATGGGAATCCTTATATTTTTTGTGTAACATTCATGTAATCTAAGTATCCTTTTTAAAAAAAATTAACAAAAAAATAGGTTGGGCAGGAAAAAAAAGAGTATATTGTTATTTATAGCTTCAAATAAAAAGGGCAGAAGAGCCATGTGTAGGAAAATTATAAACGAATCTAACTCTTTGACATTTTTGAGAGCATAAATCCAAAAGCAAGATCCACTGACAGGGTGCCAAATTCCTGAGATTGTCAGCCATATTTTTAGTCTCTAAGTGTCTCTAGAGCCTTCAGGTGTCCCACTGTTTTAGGCACTGTTTACCATTGCAGTCATTGAGTTCCTGTTGAGACATACATAAGCATAATCTCTGGAATAACCTCCAAGTTCATTTTGAAATCTTTTAGCCATACAAACTCTTTTGAATTTAATATTTCCCCCTTTTGGTCAAGGTCTTTTTCCAGATGCATCACTAATCAGCATTTGGTTATAATCCATCTGTTCCAGGGAGGCACATACCCAAATTCCTTAACCTATGCAGTGGGGAAGGTAGTGAATCTACAGGCTGAATTTGACTTAAAGAGAGGCCTCATTTGAGCAACAAGGAGGCTTTTAGGAGGTAAATCTTATGCAACCTGTAATACTAGGCTAAGTTTCAATTTCACAGGGAAAGGTACATAAGTATGACCATCAATATCAAGGGCCTGGCATAATGGTCTATTGTCCTTTGCTAGGCACTGTCCATGTACTCTGGAGATTCTTGCCTCTCTATTTGAGAAAATATCAGGACACCCCAGGATGGGAATTCCATAATTTTTTGGTAACTGTGTGGGTCTGCACCGATCAAGACAATGATCCATGAATAATTGAACATATTCATATGCCTTAGATGCATGTCTCAGGTGCACCCTTCCCACTATATGCCCCCACCATGCACCAGTGATCCTCCTCTGCCACAGTTGTGACACTTCTGCAATTCAAAACTTCCCCTCAAACATAGCCAAAAAAAACAAGGCACAACATTGTGAAAGTTTAAGTGAATATACACTGAATTATATATCTCAATGTGGTTAAGGGGGGAAATTTTGGATTGTATATACCTGTAGCAGATTGATATTTTTTATGAATTCCAAAAAGAGATATTGGGTTATGTTTGTGAACTGGTCTGTCCCTCTTGGCATATTAGATTATATTGGCTTCAGAGGTTTCACTTTTACTTGATTAAATAATGACTAAGGCTTTGATTGGGCCACATCAGTAGGACACTGAGTCTTTGCCCCCTTGGTGGGTAGGGACTCACAGAGAAACCACACCACAGAGAAGGGAGGTTGGAGTTTTTAGCTGGAGTCTGGGAAGTAAGCAACAGAGGAACCGAGCAGCTGATCCTAGAGAGAATCAAGCCCTGGGGAGAAAGACAGAGCCAGTCATCTGATAAGTCTACATCTGGCCCTGTGAAGAGAGCAAGGCAACTGATCCCAGAGAGAAACAATCCCCAGGAAGAGAGGAACCCAGGAAGCCTGAACTCTTGGTAGATGTCAGCAGCCATGTTACTCCAACATGTGGCAACAGACGTTGGAGAGGGAAGTAACTTATGGTTTATGATCTGGTAACTGTAAGCTTCCACCTCATATAAATACCTTTATAAAAGCCAACAGATTTCTGGTATTTTGCATCAACACCCCTTTGGCTGACTAATACAATATTTTACTGAATAAAAATTTTTAAATTTAACCAAGAAAATTAATAATAAAATAAGAGTAATAATAATAATAAAAAAGATTAAAAAATATTAATTGTGTCTTTCATCACTGTAAGATCTATTATCTTTTATGCAGAGTGACAATTTCTTCCATATGTTCCCCCAGTGTCTTACTATTTTTTGCTTTCTCTTCAATGAAATTTTAGTTTACAGAAAAGTCCAATAAAAAATATGGGAGATTCGCATATACTCACTGTCCTTCCCCTTTCCCACTTTCACCCATTAATAACATTTTACATGTGGACACTACATTTATTACAATTGATGTAAAAATTTTTAAGCATTGATATTAACCATTATCAATGGTTTACATTATTGTTTACATTTTGCACCACACCTTTTTTATAGGTTTTGACAAAATTTAAAATGGCCTGCATCCATTATTACAAGAACATGCAGAACAATACCAATGCCCAAAAAATGCCCTGTGTTCATATTGGCAACAGTATAAATCCATATATCATTGTACAATTTATTTTGGCACTTAGATTAGAAATTATAAATGTTTCTATAACACTTATATCAAATGTAAGTTCTTTATTTTCCCACAGGCTATAAATTATTCCTGGAGTGAAACCCTAAGGGGGAGGAAGAATGGGATCACAGTATGCACACAGCTGCATAGGGAATCATTCTCAGGGAAAGCAACAGGGGAGACCAAAAGGTCCAATGGGAACCCATCCCTAGGTTAGTCTCAGCCCTCAGTTTAAATTTCTAGCTCCTTCTGACATGCAAAAAAAAAAAAAAACTCCCTTACTCAAAATAATCTATATAAATTTGTATTATTCATTCAGGTGATACAAAATCTACAAAAATAACTAAGTATTTATTATAACTCTACATCCTTGATCATACTTTGTATTTTAAATTTCCTTTATACTTTTCTAAAGTTAGAGCTGCATCATTTATTATGTTATAAAATGACTGAATATTACATCTAAAGTTTCTTCTTCTCTCTGTAATTCTCTTCTATGATTACCCACATTAGCTAGTGATTTGAATTCAATTCTCTTTTTAATGTCACCTATGACACAACTGGTATTGCAAGCTAGAACAATATTGACCTGTTGTTGATATTGACATTCTATCCAAGATCATGGTATAATTTTCAAAATTTTAAAGTCTGCTTTTTTTCCCTCCCCTAGTAGAATATATATGATATTGGAGCAAATATTAAATAATTGTTCTAATAAAACATGCATATAACACTCTGATTATAGAGTTAAGGTATGGCATTCATATGATTTGCCCAATATTATTTTGGCATGCTCTATAGAAAATAGTATGAGACAGAGTCTATGATTCTATAAATTATTCATGCCATCCTGCTAGAGATAAAATTATTGTTTTCAAGAACATAAGTTTTTCTGAGGGCAGGATACTATCAGATTTGTATCCCTAGCCTTTGAATAAATGACTACTATCCGTTCTCAATGCATAATGCTGATTATTTTTCTGTCACCACCACATTCTACCCTCATTTCTTCAACAAAACCCTTCAATTGCTCATATCCTTGCCACCATTCAAGGACAGGGCATTGTCTCTTACCTGTTTCCATGGCCCAAATTGTCCTGAAAAAATAAAAATATTAAAAATAAATCAACCCCTACCAAAAAGACAAGTTGAGGTGGCTTGAAGCAGTATGCTCCCAAGGAAAGTATGTTCTTAAAGCAAATACATTCTTCTGGGTATGGACCTATTGTAAATAGGAACTTTTCTTTAGGGGTTTCTTTACTAAAGATATGACACACCTCACAGTGGTCTTAATCCTCTTATTTGAGCCTTTAGAAGAGAACGAAATTCAGATGAAGACAAGAGAAAGCCATGGAATCAAGTAGATGAAATCAATGATGACTGGAGGAGAAAGGAGAGACCAGCCTATGCCATTATGACCTTGCCATGTAATAGAGGAGACTAGGATTGATAGCTGGAAAAAATGCTTATTGAAAATTTTCAACTTAAGTAGCTTTGAAAATTCTAAAATTGAATATACTGGTTTTCTATTCATCTAAACTTAGAAGAAGTTTATCTTTGCACTTAATTCCCTGTAAAATATTAACCAGACCTTCTCAGTTTTGCTTACCAGAAAAATATAACATTTTAAAGCAAAACCAAACAGAATGGTGTAAATCTATTTTCCCAGAGACAAAATTTTTGATATCCTTGAACAGTTGTTTAAGAAAGGAAACATGAAGGCCTTGTACCTGCATAACTGTATGTAAACTGTGGTTTATTAGCTGCTGAAATCAAGGCCAGTTGGATGTGCTTGAGACAACAAAGAACTGAAAATTTGAATATGCCCTCCTCACAAGACCCCTGGCATCACTTTCTTTCACTTGTTTATCTTCTCAACTACCCCTTTTTTTTTCTCCTGTAGAAAAACCCTAGCTCCCATTTTCACTTTGAAATGGATTTGAGAAGATACCCCCAGTTCCCTGCTTGTGAACTTAAATCGCCTTCTCAATAAAAGACATGTTTGTTCCGTGTAATGTCAGATTGAGTGAGTCTGTCCATTGGAAAGAGCTGTCCTTAAGAAAACAGTTTGGTGACCTTGGCTTCCCTGAAGAGCTTCCCTGAATCTTTCAGCTTCAAGCCTAGCAGCTGCCTGGGTAATTCCCTGAAATACTAGGGCTGGAGGTTATGGGTGAAGTTTCTGCCATGGGGAGACAATGGATGTCTCATGTGAAAGTGATTCTCATTCTGGGTTTTTTCTTGTACTACATAATTATATAAATTCTCTCTTCTGATCTTTCCTTACTTTTACTTTGTTGATCTGCTCATTCAGAGAAGACTTAAATTTGTTTTATCAGTCTGCTCATGTTGAGATTTTTGGATTGGCTTTATCAGTCTGCTCATGCCAAGGGGGTCTGTTAAATTTTAAATTAATCTGAGCTAATGAATATAGACCTGGTGGGTTTGGATCCCAATATCTGTGATCTCAGAATTGGCATTGTCCTGTTGACTACATGTATTGGCATTTTGTATTTTGAAGTTGGGGAATCTGTTGATTTTTAAGAACTCCTCTTCTTCTGTCTTTGTAATTTCTGTTGATGTTGCCTAGTCACGGGAAACTCTCAGGATGTGCTAGTTATATCTCCTCTGGGTTGCATTTTGAATAGTCTAAATTTGTTGGAGACCCTCTTAAGAAAAAGAAAATGATTTCTATTGCAATATTGACTGGCCAAAGTTTAAATTGGATAACAATGAAAAGTTACATAAAAATGAGTCTTTAAATTTAAATACTATCTTGCAATTGAATTTGTTTTTTAAAGAAATCAATATAGGTATAATTTAAATGCTAGAGAAGAAGAAAAACTTAGCAACATTAATGTTCTATGTTTTATTTCCATGTTAATTTTAATTTGATCTGGGTAGCCACATTAATACAATTGGTGCTCTTAAAGTTTAGTAACTTTTAAATGGGACAACTCTATGAAAGTAAAAGAAAAAAGTTATATTTGCATATAACCAAATTGAATCATTATTCTGACAAGTTTTTTTTTATTTTTTAAAGTTTATAAATCAGTTTATTTACAGATTTTATCTTTTCTTAAAGTACATTTCTGTTAACAAAGATATTTATATGGGTATACATGGGAATTCATCCCAGTTGTTTTACAGTTTATACTTACAAACCACATGTTAATTCTTCTATGCAAAGTCACACTGGATGTGACTATTGGCCAAAAAAGGCCTGATGACAAGGCTATTTACACATACACAGTAAATGGGTTTATTTTTTAATGTCTGCACAATACAGTACACACAAAGAGGCTGAGCTTCCCAGGGAATGCTTTGCAATGTGTTTACCTAGAAGGCTTAGCAAAGTCCAGAAGGAAAAGATATTAAACATTGGTTAATTAAAACAACAGTACCTCATTTACATCAATTTACATTTTTTCTTCACGTTTTTAGAATACAAAGATATTTTATTGAATTGCACAGCCAGTTTAAGATGATTTGTAAACATGTAAGTTCCTATAATTTGCATTAAACATCATTGTAGTTTCTACCATTTGCTTTTTGAATATTAATATTTTATTCACTAGTGTTCTTAAGGTGGTAAAAAGAAGATGTAAGTTTGAACTTCTTGAAGAAAAGTTATGAGTCTCTAATGTTGTGCTACAGAAATTCTTTTGTGAGTACACACTTTATTCAAGTATTGCGAAAAGCTAAGGCCACTTTTTTTCAAGACGAGAAAGTGAACAAAACTGTTTTTATCAATAAGCCACAACACTCTTATGAGAAATGAAATCTCTTTTGAAAGATAATTTCTCAGAGACCTGTAGTCCCAGGAGTTTAAGTAAAAGAAAAACAAATTACCTTCCTTATTAACTACTTTTGAGCTTGCCCCAATTTTCCCTAGAGTAAACGTTCCTGTTTAGACCTGAAAAGGGAATCTCTACCCTCTACTTATTTAACCCAGAGCTAAGTACCCTGGATAGCACAAATTATTTTGGACTCAGAAATAAATCTGAAGTCTATTGGTTTACTACTAAATTCTGATGGTGCTATTCTAAAATATATTACTACTGATATAAAGGTTTTTCTCTTAGAGGAATTTTGAAGAGTGAAAGAGGACAGGAGTGGTCTGGGGAGAAGGAATACAGATTAGAAAATAATGAACTTGCTAATTATACATTCTTGTGTGAGTGGGTGTGTTTGCTACCAAACAATGGATAATCATTTCTAGGAAGGAGTAAAACCAATCTGTTCCTGCTTCTCATCTAGAACCCAGGATTCCTAAGATAATAAAGACAGTGGGGGAATGCTAGGACATTTACTGCCACATTCTTGGCAGCAATTTTTATTAGGGGATTCTATGTCCAAATCATTGATTCCATGGAGTTATATTACTAATTTTTGCCTTTTCTGGAACCATAATGTCATGAGAAATAAAGATAATTTTCATAATAAAAATTGATTTTAAGCTCAAATAATGAGGAAGTAGAAAACAATCTATATTCCTATTATAATATTTTCTTATTAGTTTATGAAAAATTTCAGCAGCTATAAAGTTTCAGTATCATAAAGACAATGTGATCCTACATACAGCCAAAGGATACAGACAAGATGTTTTTGTCTTCCAAAAAATGCAAATGTTTTTAAAGAAAAGCCTTTGTTTTTCCTCAGCCACATGAAAATATTTCCACACTACTGGCTAATAACTTCAGGAAACCCTTGCTTCTTTTAGTCAATTTGCTTATTATGGTTAGAAGACAACAGCTCAACACCAAAAGCCCAGAAGAAATTCTGGTAATATATCAATCTGAACATTTCCCCAGACTCAGTCACATTCCAGTGCTTTCCTTATTTGTCAAGAGCTATCATACCAGTCATTGTGTAAAGTGAAAATACTCCAATGATTATTTCACCAAGTTTCTCATAATGACAAGACAAAACCAAAGAGAAGTGAATGTGTGCTTAGTGAAAATTTTGAGATGAAAAGGCAAGTTTGGAGGAAAGATGCAGAAATGAATGAACATGCACACTTAAAGACTATGCCATCTTTGAGGTTTTTAAAAACATATTTTTGAAGCTATAACATTCCAGGATATTTGCAAATATAAATCCAGTGGATATCTTATAACATGCTTCTAATCAAGACCTTCAGTATTAAGGCATTCACCGTCATGCCTAAGATAATCCACATTCTTCTAGATTACTTGAAGATGGATAGTACTGATTGAGAGAAAACAGTCAAGAAGGCAAGGTACTGATGTCCCAGAGGGCATTCCATACACTCTAATATAGCATCTGGAGTCTATATAATTTTTTTCAGAATAAGGTAATAGTTGTGAAAAGCAATGCTTCAAGAGAGGCAGAATTAGAATTTACAGTGTCTTTAAATCATTTTATTCTATTCCTGCTACTGCAGGTGATCTTGGAAAAGCTCATCTTCTTTTCACTGAATTAAACTAACTTCTTCAATATGGGTATGAGTTTGCTCAAACCATAGACTTCCTGTGCAAAGAGTATGAACCAATGAAGCTTAAAGACAGAACTTTAACTATTACAAGAAGAATTTTTTTACTTTTGAATAGGGATATATATTTTCAACTTAATAATTTATCTTAAAATAAATTAAAAATGGTCCATAAATGCAAAACAAGCACACAAACAATAGACAGTATCTTTATGTCTTTGGTGCACACAATTATTTCCCACATCATTCAAGTAACAGTGTCTCTGATTTCTTGGATAGAGATGGGAGTTGAACGTTTGAAGGCCAAAATGATTTATTTCCACCTTTGCCATGCCTGGGTGCTGAGATGGTCCTGAGTATCTGTGATTCTGGGAGCAGCTGGTAGAGGTTCAGAATGAGTAAGAAGAGTACAGGGGTACAACTAGTGATGGAAGAAACAGCCCTGCATCTATCCTTTTGAGCCCAGTCTTCAGTGGTGGCATTTCTTTGTTTTTATGCCAATATAGAGAAAACTGAAAGTAATGCAAAGGTTTGACATTCTTGAAATGGTGCTCATATTACAAGGCTACCATTTATTTCTGTTAACTTAGTCCATTTGGTGCTGCTAAACTGCCATACTGGAAGAAAATGGTCTTCAAAAAAAAAAATAAACTCCAGAAGGTGAAATAGGCATACATTATTAAACTTGCCTACTTAGAAGTGTTTAAGAGATTAATACTGTTTAGAAACTATAATGTCCACTTCTGAATTTCATTGTATAGGCCAACAATAAATTTCAAATATGATATGATGCATATATCTATATAACTTCTCTTGCCTGACTTCAGACTTGAGGAAATGATACCTTAGTCTAAGCTAAGAGGTAAGTCTGGTGTTTTCAGCCATTATCAGAGACCTAGTATTTATACTATGTGTCAATATCAGGAGTAAAACCAAAAATAATCAGTTATTCCAGTGGGCAGTCTCTAAAGGCAAAGGCTGTAATACCAGATATACAAGATTGTCCCATGAACTCCAAATCAGCAGTCTTTATGAACAGGTACAAAGTCCAGAAGCACTCTTGCTATGATCGAGATGGGGTCTATATCAGGAGGCAGAAAGGACCAGGACTCATTTGTTTTTAAAAAGAAATCAAAACAGGTATAGTTTAACTGCTAGAAGAGAAGAAAAACTTAGCAACATTAATGTTCTATGTTTTGTTTCCATGTTAATTCCAATTAGATCTGGATATGGGAATTGTGTGTCATAAGAGATTTGCTTAGAGACATTTTCCAAAATCATTTTGGTAACTTAAGATTGAAAAATATAAAGAATTTGTTTTTTTCTTTTTATTAAGGAAAAAGAAAGTAATATTGTCCTAAGATATAATGACTGGTTATTAAGAAAAAGGAAAATGTGGGCCAAATTTTAAATGAATATAGAAAGGGCAGGTATGTGGAATAAGAATTTTTGTAGTCAAAGTTAGGTAATATTTGATGGGTTTATCTATAAAGATTTAAAGGCCTTCATATCAAGTATTATAATGATGCAAAGCTAAAATTTTATTCTCTGTTAAAATGACAAATTTTCTTAAATCATTAGTCTGTTTCAGTAAAAGGTTATAAAAATTTTTTTTCTTGAATAATTGATACACAAAGAAGAAAGTATGTTTTATCAAAAAAAGCTTCTTGTAATTTAACCTTATGTTATGTTATGTTAGGAAAAACAAGTCTTGTCAACTTTAAAGGAACAGAATATTCAAACCTAACAACATTTGTCATTTTGCTTTCACAAAGTCAGACTCTCTTGTGCATTTAAACTAGGCCCAAACACCATGTATGTGGGCTCATCATTTGAGTAATTGTCTAGATCAGTACTATGACCGCTAAAACAATAAAAGTTTCTGCCACGTCTGGTCATTCTTCTAAAGTACATTGAAATACATCACTGTTTCAGACTCCTGCAGCTCTGTCAGCCAGCAATGACTCAATGTTACCTCCAGAGCAGTTCTGTTTCATAGTACCAGAGGGCACTATGCACCAGGCTTGTGGAACCCTGTAGCCTCTGGAGTATGCTAGCTGCATAAAGGTTTTACCAAGTATAGCAATAATCACCAGAGTAATGTGAATAAAACTGTAAAAAATACAATTACCATTACTGCCTCCTCTTATGGAGGGACAACATGCATGGTATTGCAAACATTTGTAAGTTTATATCTAAACCATTCTCCAAAATGATATAAGAACTTTCTTCCCCCCTAATCAGCAGGAAGTAACTGCAGAAGATGAAACTTTCACCCATTTTCCTTACATGAGGAATACATATAAAACATATCATTTTAAGAATGAGAAGAGTATAAACATAAGGAAGGATTTGATAGCTGGAAAAGGTGCTTATTAAAATTTCACCATTTAAGCATGTTTGAAAGTTTTAAAATTAATTGTACTGGTTTTCTATTAATCTAATTTTTGAAGCTTACACTTCACATTAAGTTCTCTGAAATATATTAATCAGACCTTCCCAGTTTTGCTTACAGGAAAAAGATAACACATAACAGCAAAACTAAACAGAATGGTATAAATCAAGAACTTCTCCAAAAATAAAGTTTGATATCTTTGAGTGGTTGTCTGAGAAAGGACCCATGAACACCTTGCAATGGCATAACTATATCTAAACCTGGTTTATTAGCCACTGAAATGAAGGACAAGATATATGTGCTTGAGACAACAGAGACCTGAAAATTTGCATATACCCTCCTCACAAGACCCCAGGCATCACTTGTTTCTTTTCTTTACTTGTTTTTCTTCTCAATACCCCTCTTTCTTTTTTTTTCTGTATAAAAATACTAACTCCCATTTTCACTTTGAACTGGTTTTAGCAAGATTCCCCCAATTCCTTGCTTGTGAACTCTCAATAAGTCACCTTCTCAATTAATGACATATCAGTCCTTTGTAGTGCAGGATTGGGTGAGCCTGGCTATTGGAAATAGCCATCTTTACCTTAACAGGATCACTAGTAGACAGCCTTTGGGAAGAAAGCATCACCTTGATGATGTTGTAAAACACTAGTAACCTAATTCACATTTTTAAATGCCAGCCAATTTTACATTATTTGCCTTCTTCAGTGAAGAAAATTAAAAGTATAATAATCTTGAAAAGTTCAATAAATATTGAAAAAACAAATAATGCCAATGTATTTTAATTATTCCAGAGAATACTAAAATATGAAAATTACTTTCCAAATTGGCACAATATTGAAATATTGTTTATATTGCTATTCTAAGTTCAAACCATAGTTTTAAATTTTTTAAATCTACTTCTGTTCCCTCCATTACTGTTTGAATTATTTTTTTTCATTCTATCATACATATATGTATATATATTGCATATTTATGGCTAATTAAATTCTCAAATACTTTATCTTTTTTGTCCCCTGTGGAATAGGAGAATTTTAAAAATACATTTTCTAAATATTTGTGTGTGTTTGAATAGATAAATGTTATTAATTTTTTCCTATTAATTTGTACCTTAACACTTTAATGAGTTCATACATTTTTGTTATCATTTTTCAATTATGTACCTTGTGCTTTCCAATAAACTACATTTACACCAAGGAAAATTATATCCCCTTCTTTCCACAATTCATATTGCTTATGCATTTCTCATAAGCAAACTTTTTGGATATTATAACTGATACGGTCCAACATACAGCGGCCATAACAAGATGATAAAGTATGCATCTTATACAGCTATGATAGATTTTTAAATTGACATCAAAACTTCAGAAGCATGTTTAATATGACCCAAAATTCATCTTTACTTTTAGCCTATTACTGGTTGTAGGATCAATAATTCTCAGATAGATAAGAAGAATAATTGCCTTTATTGTGCCAGAAATATTCTGATAGCTTGTTTTAAATAAAATAGGCTATAATAACTGTGAAATAAATTGAACATATGCTAACCTGTTTTGAGGTAACACAATGACTAGACATAACAATCTCCTAAAGATGAAGTAAAGCAATGAATCCTATTATTATGTTATTACCTGAGTCCCTTTAAACATTTGGACTTTGGGCATTACCAAAGACTGTTTTTGTGCAATGTGAAATAATAAATCATGAGATTTTATTTTTTCTTTTCATTGTTGACTTTTCTTTTCTATCTTAATAAAATTCACATATCCTCCATGCTCACCATTTTACAGGGTTTTAATTTCTATTACCATCCATTTAATAGTCTTCAGGATTCTCTTCAGCAGGTATTATCACTTTTAATATGGAGAAAGATCTGCATATTGAGAGATCAACATTCCCAGTCTTCTCTCTGAAAGCCAATCTACTCCAAATTCGAGGAGGTAAGTATCAGTAGACATCTAGAGGAGAAAATTATCTCTTTACAAATTGTATATCAGCTACTTTCTATCACTGAGTTTGCACAATA
This sequence comes from Tolypeutes matacus, assembly GCA_026826555.1. Lineage (NCBI taxonomy): Eukaryota > Metazoa > Chordata > Mammalia > Cingulata > Chlamyphoridae > Tolypeutes > Tolypeutes matacus. The sequence continues at coordinate 554,773 of JAKSZT010000774.1, read as the reverse complement.
AAACATGCATTTTCTTCTAGTGATTAATAGAGGTAAGCATCAGAATATTTGGTTTTCCATTATTTCTATATCATATATATATTGATAAGCCACATGTCCTTCAACTGAGTATTACTGTTCTTCAACTGATAAGATTTTTATCCACTAATGAAGCTGAATTTAAAAGCATAAGATTTATGAAACCAATAATTTAAGCCAATGGATATCTTTGTGAGACTAACATCAAGAAAAATATTCTATTAAAGTGAATTGATGGACTCATTAAAATTATACTTGTAAATATTATGTCAAAGGAACAAATTAAATAATATAATACATTATTGGAATTTTTATCATCTTAATCAGTTTTGGAGATTCCTAAGGTCATATAGGCATTGATAAATAAAGCAGATCATTGATGTGTTGGTTTTGGTCTACACTTTTTGTCTAACTACCTTGATACACTTTGTTCTAGTTTGTTAAGCTGCTCAAGCAGATACCATGGGCTGGTTGGCTTTAACAATGGGATTTATTCATTTACAAGTTTACTGTTTTGAAGCTGAGAAAAATATCCAAATCAAATCATCACCAGCAATGTTTTGTTTTTTTTTCCTGAAGACCAGCTGCCAGTGATCCTGGAATCCTGTCACATGGCAAGTCACATGGGGGAGTAGTCTCTCTCTTCTCAGTTTTGTTCTTTCAGCTTCTTGTTTCTGTAGTTTTCTCATTTCTTCACCTGAATTTGTTCCATTATAAAGGATTCTTGTAAGACGATTAAGATCCACACTGAATGAAATGGGTCACATCTTAAGTTAAAATCATATTCACCAAAAGATCTTATTTACAATGATAACACACCAAGAGGAATGGATTTACTTTAAGTACATACTTTCTTCCAATCTATACAGCTTTATATCAGCACAAAAGTAGAAGGAAAGGTAGCTCAGTTTGGTATCAGAATCACACAGAAGCAGCTTCACTGCTATGTGTCAGGTGGTTTCACTGAAAGATGATATTTAAATGTTGTCAGAATTGGTAGAGAAGTAGAGGGGATGACAATGAGACACATTTTATAGTTTGGGATATTGAAGCTTAAATTTATTTGTACTTTACCCCATTTTAGGTAGGCCAACTATATCGGAACATAACTAAGACTTAGTTTTCTGTAATTCAATAATGAATCAGGATTATTATTATTATTATTTTTTTTAATTTTATGTGCTTGATTCACTACTCATTTAAGTGAAATCCTAAGATATATGGAAAGAATGGATTTGGAATCAGAATAGTCTTCCAAAGTCAAGTTATGTAATTAGATTGCATGGTGAGAAGGATAAAAAAGGACCCAGTTGAGTAGGGAAGACCAGGAGTTCCAATTAGCCCATGACCCTTTGGACTAACATTCTGCATGAACCTTCAATTTCTTGAAAGTCCTTGTAATTCCAAATGAAAGGGACAGTAATAAGAATGGATGAATGGCCTAAAACTGGTCTAGATATATATTTTCTCTCCACAAGTCAAGTGTAAATGTACACTTTCGGTCTTGGGCAGTCTTTGAGAGTACAGCAGTGTCAATATGAAGCAAGAATTCTTTTACTCCCTCTCTATATTCCATATCTAGTTATGTTGTCCCTCCAAGACCCTAATACTTGACTCTCAATAGAGAGAGAGAGAGAGAGAAATCCAGGTATACTTATCAAAGGTGCACCCTCACTGCTTCAGTTGATTTAAGTTCAAGAACTTAGAATCATAAAAAAAATGTTTGTTCTGAACATGAAGAGAAATCCATAATTCAGTCCTTTTTATCCTCAGATGACATATGAATTTAAAGTATGCAGAAATGTATGTAGGAGACTTTTATGAAATATTTAAATAATGTTTACAGCTAAATAGAATTTATTAAAATTTTCAGAGGTATATCTACCCATTAATGATCCATGTATGTGTGTGGAGAAGAACTGTGCAATGTTAAATACTCATTTTTAAATTCTCTGCCATTTTATTTCTTAATAGCTTTGCAATAAAAATTTTTGAACATAATTATATATGTTTTTTCCTCTTTTAGAAACATAAAAATGGGATTATTCAGTTAAGGAAATATGACCATGATTTGATCATCCTTTAATTAAGAGATTATGAAAAGTGCACCTTATTTCAGTTGTGTAAAATTTTAGATCAACTGCAAGAAAGTTAAAAAAAGTACATGTATCCTATTTGTGGTTCAGTATGTGGGTTTGTGTGATTTTGTTCAATAATTTAAGAAGGAGTTACAAGTGCTAGTTGCTTATTTTGGGTGCTATGAATAAAAACTTAAAAAAAACAAGCACTTTATTACTGTATCAATAAGTTCTATTAATAAAAATAGGGCATGAAAAGGCATTCATTTCAAAAATCATTAGGCATTGCTAAAACACTTTTATAATGAATATCAAAAATACGTAGAAAAAGAGAATAATATAAAAAATTCAGGTACCAGAATATTCTTTTATTAAATATAACAATTTAAATATTTCCTAGGGTTCTTAAATATTGGATATATAATGCTAGAGAAGGCAGTTTCACCTCCTTAATTTTTAAAGGTAACTTAAACGATAAGATACAATTCACAATAGACAAATGTATAAAATTTATCTTTGGCATCCAATACACAGAATTTTAATAAATATGGGAATACTCCCAACCTACATAAAGTTAGAGTACAATTGGACCAATAATTTTATAAGCAGTACTCAATTTATCAATTAATATATTGTTGTGCTTTTTTTCCAATCATTTTCCCAAGGATTTGTATTTGATATGCAAAGATAAAAGTCAAATTTCATATTATAGTTTACTTAATTTTATAATTTTTATATTCTTGATCTTTGTAAGTTTCATGACACATGATAAAAATTAAGTCATTTTATTATAATCTGTACCAAAAACCTATCTATTTTAAGAAATTTATTTCCTCTTTTCCCAAGGTTGGTTTATTAACAGGTTTTTGAGAAAACTACATGAAGTAATAAACATCTTTCTGCAGTTTAAAAATTCTGTTTATCTTTACTTACGTGTTTTACATAGGCTAGCATTAAACACAGTTTTGCATTTACCCCTTTCACATTGCAAAGAACAAGTCTTTTCTCTTAGTGTTCCAAATACTCTGCATAAGTTCAAGAGTTTGGATAAACAACTTCACAAGTTTATTTCACTATTTCAGTGATTCATTAATAGATATTTATGTATTTTTTAATGATAATTCTAATTTTAGTTATTCATCAACAGATTTTTCCTTACTGTTCATAAATGATAGAATCACAAAGAGAAAATTCTCCAAGGAATAATTCTAACTTTAATAGTTGAAGATCTCTAAGTCAAATCAAAACAATATATATGGAAATATTGGAAAATATCTCAGTAAGGGATATGACCTTAGATATATTAATTGTTGTTATGAATTTTTAGTAGGGGGAATCATGGGATGTTGCAGAATAAGTACAAAAAGTGGAATCAATAAAAAGGTCCAGGGCAATTATTTAGTTGAGCAGAAACCTATACTATAATACTGACAGCATCACAAAGCACAGATCAGGGAGAATAACATTAAAAGAAGATGATGTAATTTTTTCACATTAAAATTAACATATGAGGGAAGCAGATGTGGTTCAAGTGATTAAGCTCTGATCTACCACATGGGAGGCCCAGGGTTTGGTTCCTGGTGATTCTTAAAGAAGATGAGAAGGACAGCGAGCTTACAAGATGGGCAGGTGCAGTGAGCTGATGCCACAAGATGATACAAGAGACTAATGTAATGGGATTTCAGAAGCCAGGGACAGCCTTATATTTTACATTATTCTTTTGAGATTTTTTTCCCACATAGACAATTAAAATTCCTTTCCTCAGTTTAAAAAATAATGATACAGAACAAAACTGACAACACATTATGATATCTTGTTTATGTATGCAGACATGGCAATTAATTTCCAGGCTAGACAAGTTTGTTCCCATGTTATTTTTAAGAAGAAAAATTATAATATTAATGACATCTACAAGTCAATTAGCATACTTATTTTTGATAAATATTCAGTTTTGTTTTAAAATCTTTTACATTATTAAACTAAAAAAATATAAACTATATATATATATATATATATATATATATATATATTTTAAAAACAACATAATGAGAGACACAACAAGGCAAGAAGCAGAGGTGGATCAAGCAATTAAGTGTCTCCTTCCCACATGGTAGGTCCCAGGTTTGGTTCCCAGTGCCTCTTAAAAAGTAGACCAGCACACAAAAAAACAGACACAGCATATGCAAACAATCAGGGGGTGAGGAGAAATAAATGAATAAAATAAATATTTTTGAAAATTAACATATGAAAATATTTTCTCATTCCATTAATTCAAGTGATTTAAGAACTTAAATATTGAAGTAGAACTACACCTGGTCATTCATTAGGGTAGGAAACAGATAAAGGTAAAGCCAGATGCAAATTTAACAGAATGCCATGTTTCTCCTCAAAGACATTCTCCAGCTTTAATTGTTTAATTGTTGAGTGAACACTGTGTGTTTCTTTAACTCATGGAGAAGCCTAGCTGACTAAAATAATAAACTGTTGTACATTTTGCTGCTTTGAATTTCTTCATTATGAATGAAACAATCTTCTCTTCTCTGGAGTACTTAGTCACTTTGATTCAGAGAAGAATCTCAACCTCCTGTCATGGTTCAGATAAGGGATTTCTCTTCAGACATTCAAAACACTTTAAAATTTATTTAAAATACTTGCTAATCAAATCTAAGAACATATCAAATGTATATACACCATGCTCAAATGAGCTTTATCTCACAATGCAAGGATGGTTCAACATAAGAAAATCAATCAATGCAATTCATCACCTCAAGAGATTAAAGGAAAAAAATCACATGATCATCTCCAAGAAGACAGAAAAATCATTCAACAAAGTACAGCAGAAAGTAACTCAAGAATCTATCAACAAATGAATGTATAAAGAAATGTGGTATATACAATGGAATGTTACTCAGTTGTAAGGAGGAATGACATATTGACACATGAAACAACATGGATAAATCTTGAAAATCTTATGTTGAGTGAAGTAAGCCAGTCACTAAAGGACAAATATTACATGATCTCACTGATATGAACTAAGACTATTGAGCAGACTCATCAAGGTAGAGTCTGTAATTCAGGTGGTGAGGATATAGAAAGAGAAGAAAGAGTTTTGAGCTGATGCTTAATCTGGGCAGAAGCTATCATAAGGTGGATGATGATGATTTGGCAATGGGCAGGGTAATGGTGGTGCAGCTGTGTGCTTGGTGTTGATGGTTCTCATCATAAATTTGTTACTCAGTGGGTGTAGACCCAAAGAATAAGTGACAAAATATTAAATTACCATCCAAAAGCACAAGCAAAGTGCTATGTCCTCATATAGAGTGGCAAAGAATCTCTAGAGTACACAGGCAGTGCCTAATAAAAGTAAAAGAAACCAATATGCCAAGACTTCAATATTAAGGCTTGTATTTATGAATCTTATTATCATAAAATTGAAACTTAGCCTAATAATAGTTATTACTAAGATTTACCTTCTGAAAACCTCTTGTTCCTCAATTGTATCATTTCTTTAAACCAAACACTGAAAATAAACCCCTAACATACTTCCATCATGGGACTTGACTTCTAGGGATAAGCATCTCTGACATTGAAGGACTAATATCAAGTGCCAACCAGCAGAGTTTTAATGGCTCAGATATTTCAGAACGAGCTGGAAGGTCATTATGCATGTCTCAGGTGGATCTCAGCAACAGCCGCAGCTAACAAAGTCCATACTGGGTTGCTCCTGGGGGTTCTAGAGACATCCAGACACTATAAGCAAGGCACATAACACTTGAGATCAGCACTTCATCATTGAGACTTACCTTGGAATATATAAAACCTATTTTCCCAATGTATCATATTTAGACTCATTTATAATGTCCTTACATATGATTCTTCTATCCCCTTTATATGAACCTATAATTGGCACTATATTCATAAAATATGTGTCCAAGAATGTAACTTTTCAATCTCTTTATATGCAGATTGAGTCCTGATTCTCAGAGGTGTTGTGGCCAATACCTACTATCGAGATCATCAGACTTGCACAGGATGACTAAAAAATGATGATGATAGACAATCCCTGTCCTAAAAAACAAAGAGTATTTACAGCTGCAAGCAAAAACAGTTCCTATTATCTTCCCCATAATATCTAAACCTCCTTTCAATCTGAAGCAAAGTGGACATCACTATCACAAAGTACTGATGACAAGTGAATGAAGAAATATAAGGGGGGATTGCAAACATAAACCAAGGTAGACATTATTACTGTAGTAATGGAAGAACTTGGATTATTGATATAAAGATAGTGGTTGCCAGAGGTTATGAGGGGAGGGGGACAGATGAATAGTTGGAACATAGTACATTTTTAAGGCATTGGAATTGTTCTGCATGATATTGCAATGGCAGATACCATCCATTATACATTTTTTCAAATTCTATAAAATTTAGTCAAGAGTTTAAACATCAGTTGTAATAAATGAACCATCCACATATACAATGTCACTAATAGGGGAAGGGGAGAAAGGGGGAGGGTATTGGGTAGATGAGAGACCCCTGTATTTGGTACATGACGTTTGTGTAACCTAAAATTTCTTTGAGGACAAAATGAAAAAAAGGGAAGACATTGGGGGAATAAATGGTAGACAATGTCTGTATATATATATGACAGCAGATCTTATAGTGATGAAAGGGAAAATGTTTAAAAATTAAAAAAAATATTTATTCACTTTTCTTATGCCCAATTTTTATTTTTAATTTAATTTTTTATTTTATTTCTTATTTTTAAAACTATCATTATTATTCATTTTCTTAATCATATTTGGCTTTTTTATTGGCTTCATTGTTGAAGAGTCAACTTCATTGTTGAAGAAGGTCAACTAACATGGAGATGACAGAAGGGTTACAACTGTAGCAAGGGAGGATCATTGGTGTGAGGTGTAAAAGACAGGGGATACTTGGGAGGAAGCCCACCTGGGCATACATATAAGGCATATCAATATGCTCAGATGCTCATGAGGCATTGTCACGGTGGAGATTCACACAATAACTGAAGGAATATCAAATTCCTTTGGTGGGGAACTCTGCTGCATTCTCTAATAGATCAACAAGAACCTCCCAAGTACAGGGGCAATGACTAGTGAAAGAGGATGGTCCACTGATGGGCCCTTGATATTGATAATTGTTCATATGAACTTTTACTCTTGAAATTGAAACTTAGTCTAGCATTACAGGGTGTCTAAGAGTTTCCTCCTTGGAGTCTCCTTGTTGCTCAATTGTGGCCTCTCTCTAAGTCTAACTCAACATAAAAATATATTACCTTCCCCCCAGTGTGGGACATGACTCCTGAGAATAAACTTCCCTGGCACTGAGGGATTACTACCAAGCACCAACTAGCAATGCAAATGTGAAAAGACCTTGATCAAAAGGGGAAAAAGCTAAAGACAAATGAGTTTATATGGCTAAGAGACTTCAAATGAGTTGGGAAATCATTCCAGAGGTTATGCTTATGCACATCTCAGGAGGATGTCTTTGCAAAATTAGATACTACCCCAAATAGTGGGGCTCCTGAGGGCTCTGGAGACATCCAGACCCAATAGTCAGGGCAAATAGCTCAGGAGTCTGGTGCCTTGCCAGTGGACACTGCTTTGGTGTTTATGCTCCCCAGTGTGACAGAGTTGGACTCAGTTGTGGTTTCCTTACACATGGTTCTTCTGTCCTTCTATTTGAACCCATAATTAGTACTAGAGTTGGTAGGTGTGTGTTCAAGAGACTTAAATATTTGGGCTGTCCATGTGCTACCTGGACCCTGAATCTCATTGGAGTTGCCACACCTATTCTCTAGTTCCTTGGCCTCACCCAGGTCAACTAACATGGAGATGATGATGGGCCACTACCATACCAATGAAAAGAGAGAGTCTACAAATGCAAGCAAGAGAGTCCTATCCATTGGCCCCATGGTATTGCAGCTCCTTCTTAATTAGAGGTGGAGTGGCCATCACCATACCAGAATCCTCAGGATTGGAATGAACTATGGACTAAAGTAGACTTACTGGTATTCAACTCTAGAATTATTGTGATTCTTGCAATGGAATAAATTATGTCACTGATGTGGAGTCAGTGGCCACTGGCAGTTCCGAGGGCAGGGAGAGGGAAAAACGGGGGAAATATGGGGGCATTTTTGGGACTTGGAGATTGTCCTGAATGACACTACAATGACATATCCAGACCATTATAAATCTTGTGATAACCTACAGAATTGTGTGGGAGAGAGTGTAAACTAAAATGTAAACTTTAATCCACACTTAGTGACAACTATGGCTCAAACATCAGCTAGGTCCTTCTTTGAGCAGGAAAGTTTGAGTAATGAGGGAATCTCACAGAAGAACTGATGGACAAAGTTTGACCTACAAAATGGTAAAGAGAAGGTCACAGCTGTGTTCAAGAACCCAGAGACAACACCACTTAGCCATGAAGCAGCCACCATCTGTTCACAGCACCTTCTTTTCATGATGATCTGATAATGTAGGCGGCAGCAAATTGTCACATATTGCGCATAAGACATCACTGTCAGCAATGCTAGCTCTGCACAAGCAAAAAAAAAAATAAACAAAAAAATAAAAAACCCTGCACCACACACCCCAGGAAAGATATTGAAGAATTTTTGGTCAGGGAATGAACAATGGCCTTGGGAACTGTGACAGAGATGAAGCAAGGATCTAACAATGATAGGGTCCTCAGTAAGAAGTTCATGGGGCTGTGGAGGCTGTGGTCCAAGGTGGTAAGTATAATGATGAGAAGGTTGCCAACAAGAGCTGCCGGGTAGAACAGAAAGAACAGCACAGCATGGAGTGCTTGCTCCTCCCAGATATCTGTAATGGCCCATGAGGATGAATTCAGTCACAAACTTGGTGAGATTGGCCATGGCACTGCTCTCATAGTCTGGGCAAAAGAAAAGACATTGTGAGATTCTTTGTATATACCTAAATAATGTTGAACCCTATAGTTCAAAATTTACTGGTTTATTTCTATTGAATTTCACAATTTAAAACTGCAGTATGGTTACAAATTCATCTCTCAGTTTTCCAGTTTTAGTTATCATGTTTTTAAACTGCCAAGAGTTTGAAACAAAATGGGAGCAAATTCTTCACCTTGACACAAGAAGATCTTCAAAATTGATGAGGGTTTTTGTGTTAAATTATCTGAATCATTTTCTCAATTCTTATAGGGATGTCACATAACTGTACTGTTTTAGATACATAGATTAATTCATAACATACAAAGTAGGTCTTTTGGGAACAGGACTTAATTCTGTCTCTGAAACTAGTAGGGAAAGCAGATAACCTAGATTTTTTTGACATGTAGATGAATCACATGGACCTTCTCAGTTTTGTTAAATCCATACAATACACAGACTACAAAAATGTCATTTTTATGTATAATATTCAACCCAGAGACACACCCCATGAATGGGGTCTTTGCACCATTACTTATATATCCATTAGATTCTAAGGAGTTATCTCTACTCACATATGTTCTGAGAAAACATTTAATCATTTGCATTCTACTGATAACTTTTCTGGAGTATATTAGAGTATTTTTATTGAAATTAAAGTTTTGTGCTCAAATAAGCTTGATAAATACAGGACTCAGTAAAATTAGTAAATTTTTTCTATAGGTCTACCTGAAGTTTAAATATTGCAATTTGCACTTTGTCTAAATGAGGGTATAATTTGTATTTTGATGATCTCTGGGGGTAAATCTTAAAAGAGAAATAACAGTCATTTGTAGTAATATTTTTATGATGTTCTTGCATATTTTTTAACAAATGTTTCACAACAATGCAAGGTGTTGGTGGAGGGGTGATGTATGGGACACATGTATCATGTTATGCAAGTTTATTTTATAAGTTCACAACTCTTACTACACAATTATTGTTTATGTATATTCATGTATAAATTATATACTTCAATAAAAATATTTTTAATAAAACAAAAAACCACCATGCCCTAAGGTTAAATTGTCTGGGTTTCATTTTTTTTCTCTATCACTTAGATAGCTGAGCTGTAAAAGATATGTAGCATTCTCCTTCATCATCATTATCTGAAAAGGTGGGATGCAAGTCCTTTGCAGTACCCATTCTGTTTTAAGCACTTAAATTGTATCAAATCAATTAATATTTAAAATTCTTCAAAGAAGCTTGTATAAGTATTATGTCAATTTTACAGAGGAAGAAGATCTTTTACAGAGGAATTAATTAATTTGCCCAGTGTTAGAGAATAAAAGAATGATGAAGTTGGAGTGTGAATCACTACATTTTGTTCTAAAACTATGTATTCACATACTACAGTATGAAGACTCAGGAGTGATTAATGGGTCTAAAAATGATCTCTATAAGACAGGAGTTCTTAACCTTTTTTGTTCCATGGAACCCTTTGCCATTCAGGTGAGAACCACAGAACTTTTACGAAGTCCACACTATATTGTGTATTATTTATTAACTATATCACATCCACCCCAACACATCCCCACAAGAAGGATGTTGCTTTTTATTTTAATTTCAATTCAAGCTCATGGACCCCTTGTTAAGAACCTCTGCTCTAAGAGCATAAAACACAAGAAAAATATCAAAGACACAAGAAGTTTTCAGGAAAATTATTACAAATAGTTAAAATAAATTACAGGTAATATGATCTCAGAAAGGGAAAGCAAACAAAGAAATAACTGGCCAAGGATAATTTGGAGGCAAGAAATAAGATGGACTCCAGGAGGCAGAGCAAAATATTATAAAAATTAAACAGCATTGGTATCTGAAAATAATTAACTAAGCATCATCAAAATCACTCAAGCATGTGTAAGATCAGGTATAAAGACTTCCACAATATGAACCGAAAAAAAAGGAAAGAAATATGCTTATGATGCAAATTCTATATATTAGGATTATATGTAAAACATTTTAATACTATGTACTTCATTTGTCTACTTTTGTCATTGGAAAATAATATTCTGAACACATATTCATTATGAGAAGGCACATATATAGAAGCATTAAGACATAATGAATATAAGAAAAGAATGTTTCAAAATAAAAAAGTGTCGTGTTATCATGCCTTTTTCCATTCTTCTTAGTGGGAATGTGGATTTGAATTACATGCTCTTTTAAATCCAATGCTTCTTCAATAAAAGTCATGCATCAATTTTTGGCTGCCTTGCAGGCATGGTGTAGAACTCAACTGGTGTTTAATAAGTAAAAATATATTACTAAATTACCACATTCTCTAACAACACAAAAGAGTATCATATTTTCTGGAGTGTTCATTACTGGTTGAAGATTTAGCAAATATTTTTAGCAGATTTTAAAAACTCACAGATTTTTCTTAAGCAGGTATTTCTTTCAGGTGACATAAAAAAATATAAAGGTGATTAAGAGAATCTTTTCTCCATAAGAGATGTCATCCTAGTGAAAACTTGTCATTTACATGTAGCACTTTTATCTCTGTGTGCATGTGTGTGTATCTATCAGTTCATGCATGTGAGTGAGTGTGCAGCTGAGGAGGTCAACAACCTAAGAAATATTAGAATTATGAGTTGCAATAAGTCTTAACGATTAGAAACCCAGGAATACTAGGGACTTTTTCCCATGGTGAGAGAAAGGAGTAGAAAGCTAATAATGTTAGCCGTTTATTATTATTATTATTATTATTATTATTATTATTACAATTACATCATTTTTTTCATTATGAGATCTTGCAACTATTAAAAGAAGTGTTTGGGAACCGAATAAAAAAATAATTGTTAATAATTGGAAGGATGAAGAAAGAAAAGTGGCAATAGGGAAGAATGTGAATTGTACACTTGACCTTGAATAATGAGCAGCTGAGCAACATACCAGCAGATATGTCTATGAGGAAGAAGATCTCATATGAAGGAAAATCACAATTTGAGAAAATAGGATGTGACATAATTTCAACATTTAAAAACAAGTGAGAATTATATAAATATCAGTGATGAGGAATCAATATGGAATCCAGAATTACATGATGGGTGGGGTTGGGGCAGCTTTTCCTCTAAGTCACACAATGAAATTAGGAACTGACAAAAAGGAGGAGGAGTTTGGCTGTTCAGGGAAACTTCACAATCATACCAAGAACTAGTCATTTTACCAACTAAATCTCCATTTCCATCGATATAATTTTCACAATCTACTATTTGCAATAATACAAGAGAACATCTGAATGAAGAGAATCAGAACACAGTGTGCTGAATGTTGCATGACAGCAAGAAGAGTTAGAATTCCTCACACCAACCATTCCCAGAATGATGTGCTATTTCAGTAGAATATAGTGATTTTCTCCTTTCAATAGTTCACAGGAACTCATATTTTGAATTAACCAAAAAAAAATTTAAGCATCATACATTGATTGTAATCATGCTACTAGCTAGACAAGGGCTTTAGAGAAGATCTTTACTATTAAGTTTTAATATCTGTAATGAAAATGGTGGCATTAATTCCTCTAGAATGAGTTGTGAAAACCAAATACCTATGTGTGTAAAGGTGAAGGGAAGCAGGTAAAACACAAAAATAATAAAAGGAAAAAAGTAATGAAAGGCAACATGCAGCTAAGAATGTTCAATTAACAAAAGCCCACAGATAAAGAAGCATTTACTTAGCTCTTAGGTGTAATCATAGCTTAACTCATATTGTTTTCATTATATTTTGATCTGTAGCTTCAACCTTTCTAACTATAACCAGGCAATTTGACTTTTGAGTTGAGTTTCCATTATCACTCTTTTACCTCTTACTCCTTTTCAGATGTTCTGAAACAGTTAAAGAAAGCCTCAGGATGGATATGGTGAATGGCTGGAGGTCTGTATATAAATTATAATACTTCTGAAAGGGAAACAATAGTCTCTAATGTGGCCAGAGCATTACAATATTTAGAGAGAAGTTCTAGAAAGAATTCATCATCTGACCACAAACTGTTTCACATTTTATTAGAGAATGATATTCAGAGGAATTATTTTAGGAAGCAGAAATATACTTAAGAGACATGAAACAGACATTATTTTTGTCCAGCCCAGGTGACTCCTTTCTAGTTTTTCTGCTAGACATGAGGTCTCCTAGGACAAAATTTCAGGAGGAAAAGCCATGATTCTCCCAATTTAATTGGCCTTTTGCTGAAATAGAGCTTCTCAGCACCACCCCTATTTTGTCATTAGCAGTGACAGGCATTGAGCCTAAAAGGATAAAAGAGGAATAAAATATAGATTGTACTTGCTTGCCAAAATTCAATGTTATATTTGTTAGAATCTTATTTTTTGTAACTGTGGGTTTTGGACATAATACATGTGACTTTTTAAATTGATTTTCACACTTTGAAGAAATAACTCAGGTTCAAGGAGTTAAAGAATGAAATATCTGTTATAGTATATTGTAGTCACTGGAATATTCATCATATGCTATATTAAGAAAATAATGCTACCTTATTTCCCATTGTTTACAAATATAATTTTATATTATTGTGAACTTAAACTATATAAAATTTTTAACTTCTTCTTAAACATAATGGCAGTAGACCACTTCGTAGTCTTTAATACAAAGACAGTTTGTACATGAAATAATTTTTTCCAAAATTATTGGAAAGATAAATCAACTAGTTTGTGACTGAGAACCTAAACCTGGGCACTAAGAATGAAAACTACCCCTTATTGTACACAATGATGTGAATTTGAGCTATTCCTCTGTCTTGAACGGCATGGCATGGATATTCTTATTACTTACCTGCCATAATCTTATTTTTCTTGGAATATTCTGCCTAGGAAAATTATTTCATTGTTTATTATTCAAATTCTTGAGAAACCCATCAACTTTCCAATGGAAAATGTCAACACATACTTTATTCCCTAAGATTTAATCCCTAAGATTCTTTGAATCTCACCTCCAAGTCAATGCCTTGCTTCTTTGCATCAATCCTGAACTGTAGTACTGGATGCTTATCCAATCCTAATTTTTATCCCCTCTAATTCTCCATAATTTTTGACATTACCTTTTCCCCTCTGAGACACTGCCACACTTTAAAAGGTGGATGTACTCCCTTACCATGATTAGTAAAAATTTCGGTTTTACCTTAACAACAGGTTTGATGACAAATTTAGATAACTAATTTTTTAGAATGATTACAGTTAAGAACTGCACTGGTGGAAAATGAGTCCAGTCAAGGCAAAAATTTCCACCCAGGAAACTATGGTATAATGTTGTGCTATTGAGGATTTAGGAGAATGCCATACGATATGGATAGTAATAAAATTTCCAAAACATTGTTACAGGTGTATTGATATTTAAAATAATTGATTTGGTATGTGCATATTATTTTCTGGTACTTCTTTTCAACCTTGTGAATTCATGAATTACAATTTTGGTGATGCCATGGATGCTATAAAAAAGGCCACAGACTGGTTGGCTTAAACAGCAAGAATTTATTGTTCAACAATTTTGAATGTTAGAAGTCCATGATCAAGGTAACATCAGGATCATGCTTTTTCTGAATTCTATAAATTCTGCTTGTAAATTGCTCATAATATGTAACTAAATATAACAAGGCTACCTGTCCCCTTCTGGACACCTGAGTTTGTCCAAATTTCCTTACTTATAGGTACTCCAGTCTAATTGAAATAAGGCCCAGTCATATTCACTTTGACTTCATCTTATCTTGCATGTGTGTATTATTTATTTATTTGTCTTTTATTTATGAGGCATGAGGGATTTAACCCAGAACCTTGTACATGGAAGGCAGGCATTCAACTACCGAGCTACATTTGCTCCCCTCATCTTAACTTAAAACATCTTTAAATATTCAATTTATAAATGGACAGGACTGGGAAGTAGGATTTGAAAATGACATCGTAAGGGACATGAATCAATTCATAATAGTGCATAAGGCTTTAGGCAGAGTCCCTACCAAAAGAAGGGTGCTGATGGGCAAGTACAGTGTATTACTGTCTTGACTTTATTGTTCAATACCTAGATCAGTCCATAATGAATCCATTGTTATTTGCTCATTAATTTTTTCGGTCTACATATAAAATACTTTCATTAAAGTTTAAATTTCTTCTCATAATTATCTCTAAAGTTAAGGGAAACTATGATTATAATCCTTTTAACTGACACCATCATTATTTGGTTTTGTCTTCCTCAGTAATATGCTAGGAATTTTCTTTTTATTAAGCTCTCTCTTTCTTCCCCTCCCTCTCTCTTTAGCATCTTCCCTTCCTTTCTGTCTCTATCTTTATAATAGAATTATGATATTAATATTTATCTACCTACTTGTTTGCCTAATATTCAATTAATTTTTATTGGTGAGTTAAAATATTTATTAATAGGGAAGCGTCTGTGGCTCAATCAGTAGGGCTCCCATTAACCATATGGGAGGCCCTGGGTTCGGTTCCCGGGGCCTCCTGGTGAAGGCAAGCCCGCCCGCACGGCGTGGTTAGCTGATCCAGTGAGCACAAGCAGCAAGGGGGGGATAAATGAATAAATAAATAAAATCTTTAAAAAAAATTTATTAATAAAAAATAAAAATGAAGAGGACAAATAATTTTAGTTTAAAAGTCTGTAGATATTGATATCAGAAAATCAATTTTCAAAAATATTTAGAAAAGACTAAAGTAATATTCACATCCAAACAAATTTTGTGAACATAATTTTTGCATAAAATTAAAATAAAAATATTTTATAATATCGTTACCATTGTACTATTAACATTTTCTCTAAAAATTTTGTAAATTTAAATTACTAAATTTAACTTTATCTGATAATGTAGAATGAAATTTTTACAAAACACTTTTAATGACTTTTTAAAAACCTATAATATGGTCCCTCTCTAAGCCAAACTCACCATGTGGATTCAGTACTCTACCCCCTCACCAATGTAGGGCATGACTCTTGGGGATGAGCCTCACTGCCTAGCCCTGAGGAATTATTATCCAGCATCATCTAACAATTCATCTGAAAAAGATCTTGACCAAAATGTGGAAATATTAAATACAAGTGAGTGTTTATTGCTAAGAAATTTCAAAGTGAGTCAGGAAGTCATTCCAGAGGTAATGCTTGTGCATATCTCAGGAGAATCTTACTGCTGGCCAAACAATGCCTCAAGTAGGGGTGCCCCTGAGGACTTTGGAGACATCTATACACTATAGGCAGCACCGTTGGAATTTGACAACCTGTCAGTGGGCCTTACTCTGGAATTTCTGCTTCCTAATGTAACATAGACTCTATTATAATTTTCATACACATGGTGGTTCTGCCTGCTACTTGAACCTATAATTAGCACTATAGTTGTTAAATATATGACCCAGAGACTTACATATTTGTTCTGTTCATATGTTGGTTGAGCCCTGAATCTCAGCAGAGTTGCAACACCTACTGTCCAGTTCACTGGACTCACTCAAGACAACTAGCAAAAGGATGATGATGGACAATGCCTACTCAAAGAAACAGAGAGTACCTACAACTGCAAGCAAGACACATCCATCAATCTGCCTCATGAGATCTAGGGCCACTGTAAATAAGAAACAGAGTGGGCATCACCATCTCCAAATCATCAAGCTTGAGGAACAAACAATGGAATAAGTAGACAATATTATCTTATTAAAATTTATTATTGCCTTATTCTAGCAATGGAAGAACTTGTATCATTGATATAAAGTCAGTGGCCACCAGAGGTTCTAAGGGGAGGGAGAGGGAAAAGTAAATGTAACATGGAGGTCTTTTGGGGACATTAAAATAATCCTGCATGACATTGCAATGATAGATACAGGCCAATATACATTTTGTCAAAACCTATAAGATTGTGGGACTAAAGTAAACTATAGTCCATGGTTAGTAGCAATGATTCAATATGTGTTCATCAATTATAATCAGTACACCACACTAATGAAAGATGTTAATGTGGAAAATTGTGTGGTGGTGGTGCATATGTAACATTTGCCCCACCATTGATGTAACATTTATGTAATCTAAAGCTTCCTTAAAAATTAAGGTAAAATAAATAAATAAGCAAATAATAAATAAAGAAGCCTACACATTTCTTAAGAAATTTATCTTTAATTTTTTTCAGGTTTAAATTTTATACCCATAAAGTGAATATTTTAATTAGGTAAGAGAAATCATTACAGATCATTTATTAATTTGTTCAGGGCAGTCATTTGATTGCAAAATTTAATAGAGTTGTCACAATGCCAAATTTTATATATACTGTGTATTATGTGACATTTGAATTTATTTGACTTATAATTTATCTCTTTATTAGGATTAATGTATTTTTTATAATAAGAATTTATAAAATGAAGCAATAATGTCAGTCTATCTCTTAAATAAAATATTTAAACAATTTAAATAACATTTTGTCATGTAAAATGAAATAGATTATCATAATAAATGTGTTACATTTTCTTAAGTATCAAGCCCATGAAGCAAGTAACAATTTGTGAAATTTAAAATGCTTCATAAAATTATAGTACAGTTTATTAGCCAATCCTGTTTTTGTCTAAGTTATATCAAGACCCAATAAGGCAAATGAAATATAATGGTGGCATTCCTGTGTAATATTATTTATAGTACTATCAAAAATATAAATGAAACAACACTACTACAGAGTTTTTTCAATTTATATTTAAAATGCTTTCATTGATGATCATGGAACCTAGATCTGTTCACTAACTTGCATATAGTAGAATCACAGAAAGGCAATACTTTGAAGAAAATTATTCTGAAGAGAAGTACTAAGAGAAACTACTGGAAATGAACATATTCAAAGCTGTAAATGAATACATAGAAACTGATAAATATTATGGACTTCAGTTTCCAAGTAGAATATAGTATATCTTGGCAGGTGAAAAACTCATATGCAAAAACTAGGGAAAAGAGCCAATTAGTAACATATCATATATTATTTTTTAAATTACAAAACTAAGGAACAAAAAATATGAACTGCATTTTTATAAAGACTTTTAAAAACGTACACATTTGGCCTTTCTCTAAACCAAAGTCAAGATATAGATTTGCTACCTTCACCTCCCTTAATGTGAGACATGACTCCTGGGGATGAACCTCCCTGGCACAGAGAGATAATTACCAAGTACCAACTAGTGTTGCATCTGGAAAAAAGACCTTGACCAAAAGGGGAAAATATTAAATATAAATGAGTTTTTATGGCTAAAATGTTTCAAAGTGAGTCAGAAGGTCATTCCAGAGATTATGCACATGTACATTTCAGTAGGATCTCATTGATTATCACAATAGTGGTTTCTGGAGAAGCTGATGGAGAGGGGTTAAGAGGCTGTGTTTTGGGGATAAAAAGTTGATTTACCATAATTTTTCTAAGATATTACAAGAAAAATATAGGAAGAACAAACAAAATTTCTTACTAAAAAAGCAAATTGTGCCAATGAAATATAAACAAGATAATACATCATGACCCAGTTATTTTTATTTTTAGAATGCCATATTGATAAAACTTGAGTAATTAATGCCTTTAACCATTATTACAAAACAAAAGGGAGTAATGATAAAATATTGATACTATCTGAAAGATATTTGATAAAATTCAAATGTATTCAATCTAAATTTGCTCATCAAATGTAAAATGAAGGGAATATTTATATTATGATAAAAGATATCTACAAAAATTCCTGAATTCCATTTATGGAGGATAAATATATTCCTATTCTCCCACATATAAACACCATACATTCTACATAAAATAAATACCTGCCTCAAGACACTCTAGAGCAACCATAAAAGAAATGGTTTCTTTGTGGAGTGATACTTTGAGGAATAGGAGGCAACTGAATGATTTTCCCAATTTTACATCATATACCATTAGGTTAGATTCACAAATACACATTATGGGGAAAATACTTTTCAGAAATTGTAAGGATAAAAACATAAAACAAACAAATAAATAAACACATATGCATAGAAAACTAAATTGCTGAATATCAAAGGTGTTATGATAAATGAAAAAAGCTAGTCTCTATAGGGTTCAGTCTGATTCAACTTATACAACACACCCAAAAATAAGAAATTGTGGTTGCCAAGAGTTAGGTGTAAGGGGAATATGTGACCACAAAGAGATAAAATTAGGTGGATTTTGGATACTGCAACAATTATATGTTCTTATTATACTGGTGATTACATATATCCATGTGTCAAAATTAATAGAAATGTACAATTAAAAGAGATTTTGTTTCATGTATTATAATTTAAACTTAAATTTGTCAAAAAGAAAAATCTCATATCAATGATTTCAGCATCCAACTTAAAAAAAAAAAAAAAACTAGAAAAGAAGATCAAGTTTAACCTATGCAAGAGAGACCAGAATTGATGAAAAATTAGGAAGCTCTAACTAATAGCTAATCTATCAAGGCAGCTAATAATCAGTCAGGATCTGTTCAGATCAATTGTTTGGGGACTCTAGGGAACAGAAGAAAACAAAGCATCATCCAGGGAAGAGCAGAAAGGAGGGACTGACAATCTGTGGTGAAGATACCTGGATAGATTGCTCCAAGTTGCAGAGGAAGTTTTCCATCACCCACAGGTCAGCCAAGGTACCTTCTGACCAACTCCATAACTGGAAGAAGAAGCCCCCCTTTCCAAAGACAGGAGAAGAAAAGTGGCCTGGCACCAACTACCTTTGTTGATTGGAAAATTCTGCTAGCTGGATTCCAGGCATTGGGACCAGGAGTGCTGTAGCCCTTTAAGGTAGGCAGGGTGAATCTGCACACACTGAGAGTGAGCTTTCTCCACTTCCAGGGGGCACTGCGTTGTAGGATTCTTGGTCCCAATATCCTCTAAAAGGAAAGGATGTGCACACACTCTCTCAGGAAGTGCAGGCAGATTCACGATGCCCACAAAAAAAAAAAGGTTGCTGCACTCTCATCTCCAACGTGCCCCAGGAAAGAGAGGAAACTTCAGCATTCTGATCACTCTTTCTCAAGGCAGTACTGGCAGAATCATCCCACCCACCTAGAGAGGGGTCAGCACAAGGAATGGCAGTTGAAAAAAAAAAACTCAGATCTCAGGGTCAGGGAGCTGTGCAACAGTTTCTTCCAGTGTAAGCCTGGCAATATCAGTCACAACCAAACCCACACCAGGAGCTAAGACAGCTGAGAATTAAAGACACAGAAAAATCTTAGGGCAGTGGATAACAACTGGATAAAAAACACTACTTCTCTTATGTAGTTTGGGGGAGATATCAAAGAGAAGATTGGAGTCCTTTAGGTTCTCCTCTCCAGAGCACATTGGAATCAATCTACAACCCCTAGGACTGTTTTGACTAAAAACCTGCAGATGGAAAGGTTGTCTCAATGGGGACAGTACTCACAAATTAGCCTTCCAGGCAATAAAAATGAAAGAAAAAAAATGTAATAAAAAAGGCAACAACAGCAGAATAGACTAACATTCCTGTAGGAGGAACAGGGAAAGCTTTAGCAAAAAGTGAACCAATAAGAATGCCATAGGCTAAAGAGAGAAACTGATCACAGAATAAACACATCAAAAAATAAGATGCCAAGATTCCAGCAATAATTAACAGCCATAGTAAGAAACAACAAGATATGGCACAGTCAAAGGAACAAATTAAACCTTTATATGAAACAGAGTATTTGATCCAAGTAATCAAAGATATCAAAAAAAATCACCCATAATAAATTCAATGAAATATCTAAAAAGATTAAGGATATTAAGAAAACACTGGTTGAACACAAAGAAGAATTTGAAATTTTACAAAGAAAAGAAACAGAACTTATTAGAATGAAACACACAGTGGATGAGATTAAAAATGCATTATAGGCACATAATAGAAGGTCAATGAAAAGCCAAAAGATATAATGGATGAAGTAAGTAATCCCTTTACTATAATTACATTGAATATTAATGGATTGAACTTCCCACACATAATAAACAGCATGACAGAATCAATAAAAAATCAGCTATCTATATGTTGTCCAGAAGGACACATTTAGGTTGAAAGTAAAAATTTTGGAAAAAAATATTCCATGAAAATATAATTTAAAAAGAGGTGAAATAGCAATACTAATATCAGACAGCATGGACATTAAATGCAAAACTGCTATAAGAGATGAATTTTTAAAAAGGATAATTCGCCAAGAAGAAATAATACTAATAAATATTATGCATGTAATCAGGGTGCCCCAAAATACTTGAGACAAAAACTTGCAAAACTGAAAGGAAGAATAGATATCTCTACAATAATACTTGGATATGTCAATACCAGGCTCTCATAATTGGACAGAACATCTGGACAAACGAGCAATAGGGAAACAGAGAACTTGAATAATATGATAAATGAACTAAACCTCACAGCCATTTATAGGACATTGCAACACCAAAGAGCAGAATACACATTCTTTTCAAATGATCAAGGATCCTTCTTGAGTATATATCTTATGTTGGGTCTCAAGACAGGTGTCAATAAATTTAAGAAGACTGAAATTATACAAAGCTATTTCTCTGACCATAATGGAATGAAGCTGAAAATCAACACTAGAAGGAAAAAGGGAAAATTCATAAATATATAGTGATTGAACAAAGCACTCTAAAATAATCAGTGAGTTGCAGAAAATATAGCAAGAGAAATCAGTAAATATCTCAAGATGAATGAAAACAAGAACACAACATATCAAAACCTATACTAATCAGTGAAGGTGGTGCTGAGAGGGAAATTTATAGCCCTCAATGCTTACATTAAAAAATAAGAAACAGCTAAAATCAAAGACCTAACAAAACATATGGAGGCACTCAAAAAAGAACAGCAAACATCTCAATGTAAGCAGATAGAAAAAAATAAACAATATTAGAGAAGAAATAAGTGAAATTGAGAACAATAAATAGAATGAACAAAACCAAATTTGGTTCTTTGAGAAGAACAACAAGATTGACAAATCCTTAGCTAGAGTGAGAAAGAAAAAAAGAGAAAAGATACAAATAAGTAAAATCAGAAATGAGAAGGCCAACATTAGTTCTAACCCCACAGAAATAAAAATGATCATAAGAAGGTATTATTAACAACTTGCACATCAAAAAACTAGACAATGTAGACAACATAGGCAAATTCCTCAAAACACACATACAACCTACACTGACACTAGAAAATTGGAAGAGCACAAGAAATCAATTGCATGTAAAGAGATTGAAACTGACATACAAAAACCTCTGAAAGATGAAAAGCACAGGACCAGATGGCTTCAAAGATGAATTCTACCAATCATTCAAAGAAGAATTAATGCCAATTTGCTCAAAATCTTCCAAAAATTAGAAGAGGAGGAAACACAAAGAAACTCAATCTATGAAGACAATACCATCCAAATAACAAAGCCAGATAAAGATACTATGGGAAGCAGATGTGGCTTAATTTGTTGAGCAACTGTTTCCCACATGGAAGGTCCCAGGTTTAGTCCCTGGTGCCCCCTAAAAAATAGAAACAAACATCAAGCAAACAAATGAAAAAACCAACTCACTGGAGCCAATGTCAATCAGAGATGGAGCATAGGCTTCCTGTATATGAGGTCCTGGGTTCAATCCCCTGTCATAGTATATCAAAAAAAAACTTTTTTTTAAAGATACTATGAAATTATAGATTAATTTCTCTAATGAATAAAGATGCAAAAATCCTGAACAAAATAATTGTTAATCAAATCCAACAGCACATTAAATGAATTATACACCAGATTTAGTGGGTTTTAACCCAGGTATGCAAGCAAGGTTCAATACAAGGAAATCAATTAATGTAATACATCATGTTACTAAATTGAGGAACAAAATTCACATGATCTACATTGATGCAGAAAAGGTTTTTGACAGTCTATTCTTAAAATAAAAACACTCTGAAAGACAAAAATAGAAGGAAACTTTCTAAAAATGATAAATGCCCGATAAGGAAAAACCACAGGTTATACTGTACTAAATGTTGAAAGACTGAAAACTTTCCCACTGAGATTGAGAACAAGACACGGAAGACCAAATCACCACTTCTATACAATAGTGTGTTACAAGTTCTAGTTAGAGCAATTTAGGCAAGGAAAACTATAAAAGGCATTGAAATAGGAATGGAAAAAGGAAACCTTCTCTATTCATGATGACATGATACTATACCTAGAAAACCCCACAACAAAACTAGTAGATGAGTTCAGCAAAATGGTGAAATACAAGATTAATATGCAAAAATCAGTAGTGTTTCTGTACACAAATAATGAGCAATCTGACAAGCAAGTCAGGAAAATTTGCCATTTACAATATTGACTAAAAAAATCAAATATTTAGGAATAATCTTAACCAAGGATATGGAGAGCTTGTACTCAGAAAATTACAAAACATTGCTAAAATAAACCAGAGATGACCGAAATAAATGGAAGTGCATTCCTTGTTCATGGATTGGAGGCTAAATATCATTACGATAGTAATTCTACCCCAATTTATATATAGATCCAATGTAATTCCAATAAAACATTCAACAGTATTTTTGGCAGAATTAGAAAGGCCACTTATCACATTTATTTGGAGGTATAAGCAACCCAAATAGTAAAAAATATATTTAAAAAGAAGAACAAAGTTGGAGGACTGTCACTACCTGACTTTAGAAATAGATCCTCAAATTTACGGCCAAGTGATTTTTGAGAAGGCTGTTAGGCTCAACCAGTTGAACCAGAACTATCTATTGAACAAATGGTACTGAGAGAACTGGATATCTATATCCAAAAGAAAGAAAGAGGGCCCTTATCTCACACTTTATACAAAAATTAACTCAAAATGGATCAAAGACTTAAATATAACATATAATATTTTTACATCTCGAAAGGCTTCATCAAGAAAGCAAAGAGTCAGCCTACTCAATGGGAAAATTTTATTTGAAAACCACATATCCAATAAGGATTTGATATCCATGATATGTAAAGAGATCATACAGTTCAATGAGAAAACACAAATGGAAAAAAAAAAAACCCACATGAAAACATGTTCAACATCATTATATACTAGGGAAATGCAGATCAAAACTGCACTGGAATATCATTTCACACCTTATAGAATGACCATTTTAAAAATAAATACAGAAAACTACAAGTCATGGAAAGGATGTAGAAAACTAGGAACACTTCTCCACTGTTGGTGTGAATGTAGAATGGTGAAGCATCTGTGGAAGACATTTTGTTAGTTCCTTAAGAAGCTAAATAATCTAGAAATGTATAACAGTGGTTTTAGTGGTGGATAAAGATTGTGGTTAATGGTATAAGAATATTCTTCCTTTACAAAGTATTAAGAATATGATGATACACAGGAAAGTTACAACTGATATAACTGATGGATGATAGTTACCTGCAATATTCTAATATTTTTACAGCAATTAAATAGAAGACACTATATAAATTCTAAGAGACAAGAAATTGGGATATAATGGGGATTTTTTTTTCCTTTTGGAGTAATGAAAATGTACTAAAATCTACTGAGGTGATGTCACCATAACTCTGTGATTAAAATGTGAACCATTGAGTGTACTCTTCAAATGGATTGTACAAAGCATGTGACTGTATAATACAATGAATTCAATGGTGGAAGATGGACTGTGGTTAAGAGAACAAAAAGGAGAATGTTTTATGATGAACTATAACAAGTACATAATACTAATACATGAAGTTAATGTTTGGGGGTGTTGGGGAAAATACAACAAATGAGAGTTGTTGGCTATAGGTAGTAGTAATATTTTGTCAAAGCTCTTTCATTGTTGGCAATAATAGTTTTACAACAATGCAAGGTGCTGGTAGTGGCGTGATGTATGAGAGGCCTGTATCATAATAAGCACCTTTGTTTTGAAAGTTTGCATTTACTATACCCTTATTGTTTATGTATGTTTTTGTATGAATGATAAACTTAATTAAAAAAGAAGAAAAAACTCAATCAACAAGAAGAAAGAAAATTATAAATATGAATAGAAATCAATTTTTATAAAAACCTAGAAAGTCAAAAGGGAGTTTGCAGGAAATGGGTGTGGCTCAACCAGTTTGGCATCCACTTACCACAGAGGAGCTCCTGGATTTGGGTCCAGAGCCTCCTAAAGAAGATGAGCAGAAGCACACCTCCCACAACGAGCTAGATGCTGAACCTCCCTCAATGAGCTGGGCACCACACCTGCAACAACTACCAGACACATAAATGAGCAAATGCCGCAAGCCAGCAGATGCTGCAGTCCATGGGGAGCAGATGTGGTTCAGGCCATTGGACACTCCTCTCTCACATGGGTGGTTCTGTGTTCAGTTCCTAATGCATTCTGGAGAAAGTGAGCAAACAATGTGCAGACAGACGAGAGAGCCACCTGGGGCAAGAAGATAAATTTTAAAAAGAGAGTTTGCCATATTTTTTCTGCATGGTCTTAAGAACAAAATAAAAGGTTTAATAGCACAGCTTGTGGCCCTAAATATTTTATATTTAATCCTAAAATAGGCAGTGTTCTGTGAAATTAAATACATTTATAATCTATCAAAATTACAAACCACAAGGAATCATAGTTTCAGTGTAAAATGATTACATTGGTTTAGCATTTGTTCATCTTTGTCCTTATAACTGAAGATACATACAACCAAACATCTGACTCTGTCACTTCTTTTGCAAGTATATATGCTAGGACAAATATAATATCATACTAGACTCCAAGCTCCATCTCCCAGTAATTCTCATTTTTACTACTGATTATAACAGATAACAAATGTTTTAGCTATGATGTCCATTGACCAGGTATAGTTAATTATTTCTAAATTTCCTTAGTTTTCTGCTTTACTCATTCTCATTTGTTTGGATTTGCCTTCTAAATGTAATTTTACAAACATATATATATAGAATTATAGATGCAAAGTAACATATACACACATTCTGCATTGTCTGTTGGCTCGGTATCTGGAAATATAACTTTCATAGAAGCTTTGAGTCTTGGTAAAGATTTATATACATATAACATTAATATTTGCATAAAAAGCAAACTAACAGGTGTCAATTGTTTTATTGTATAAATAGGTAAATTTGATGTAAAATATATCCATGTAAAAGTAGGTAAAGAAATAATAAATAAATCCAAATAAAAAATATAACTTCAATTTAAAATAAGTATTACAAAATTGTTTTCATGTAGCAAAGTAAAACTTTAAAAACAATAAAATTCAACATATTTATGATGTTTGAAATGAGTAGCCTTCCTTCACACCAGGTCAGACCATTTATTATACAACACTTACAAAATTTGCAAGTAAGATTATTTTTCTTTGCATATTTTTAGACAACTAATTCTTCTTCTGGAAAATTTTTACAAGTAGATGAATTGATGTATAAGTAAATGCATGAAAACTTTTGAAGTATGATTTCTATAGTAATAAATGGTAAACAGCTTTAATAACCTTTATTAAGTCAATTGCTCAGTACCTTTTGTCATGTAATAGAAGTGTATGAAGTGCTGGAAAATATATTGACTATTTTTTAAGATTTTAATGTAAGCAAATAAAATTTGTATATTTATTGCTTCTATGTAAACCAACCTGGAAAATTTCAGCAAAACATTAAGAAATCAAAGTGAACATTCAAATATACATGAACAAGGGAACCCTAAAGCTTAGGACTTATTTAGTTTGCTGAATCTTGGGACTTTGGGATTGCCAACAATTAATAAATAGACATTTATTTTAAGGAAATATATTATTTTTGCAAGCATTTTCTATTATGTCTTTAAAAATAACAAATATGACCTTGATCAAAAGGGGGAAAGGGTAAATACAAATCAATTATTATGGGTAAGTGTGGGAAGCTGCCCCTGGCACCGTTGCCCCTGGCACTGTTATTATTACGGCCATCTTGTGTACTAACGCCATTTTGTGCAACAATTTCCTATGTCTCATTCTGTATTTCTTCTTTATGCAATCAGTACTGAGCATAGGTTGCCCACCAGAGGTTTCCCGCCAGAGGTGGGAGTGCCCAGGGCGGTGGTTTCCCGCCCGAAGTGGGCGTGCCCAATCAGGGGACTCCACGTAGCAGGAGTGCCCAATCAGGAGGCTTCCTCAAACACCATATATACCCACGACTCCACCCCAATAAGCGAGACTTGATCAGAGCCCTGTCTTGTCTCCATTCTTCGTGTCTCTTGTCTCTGTCATTCCCACTCCCTCTTTTAGGTTTCGGTTCGATCGATCCGTGGGTCGGGTCAGGTAAGAGACTTCAAAGTGAGTCAGGAGGTCAGTCCAGAGGTTACACTTATGCAAGTCTCAGCAGGATCTCATTGACTGCCACAGTAAATATTGCTTCAAATAGTGGGGTTCCTGAGGCTCTGGAAACATCCAGGAACTATAGCAGGGCTGAAAGTTAAGAAGTTTGATGCCCTGCCAGTGAGCCCTACTTTGGAATTTATGCTTCCCAGCATGACAGAGTTGGACTCAGATGTGGTTTCCCTACAAGTGTCTCTTCTGACCCTTCTATTTGAACCTATAGTTTGTACTAGAGTTGATGGGTTGATGTCCAAGAGACTTAAATCTTTGGGCTTTCCACGTGCCAGTCAGGCCCTGAATCTCAACAGATTTGCACAGTTATCATCCAGAATAGCTAACAAGGAAATGATGATGGACATTGACCATCACAAAGAATAGAGGGGGTCTACGATGGAAAGCAGCATAGTCTCATATATCTGTCCCATGAGTTCTAAATCCCTTTTCAATTAGAGGCAGGGTGGTCATCACTATTCCAGAATCCTCAGGACTGTGGAATGAATGATGGAATAGAGTAAACTTACTGTTATTCTATTATAGATATTGCTATTATAGCAATTGAGGAACTTTTATCATTGATGTGGAGGCAGTGGCCACCAGAGGTTCTGAGGGGAGGGAGAGGGGAAAATACATGTAATATGGGGGCATTATCAGGACATTGGAATTGTCCTGAAAGACATTGCGATGACAGATACAGGCCATTATATATCTTGTTATAATTTACAAAATTGAGCAGAAGAGAGTTTAAACTATAATGTATACTGTAATGCACACTTAGTGAAAATGCTTCAGTGTGTGTTCATCAATTGTATCAAATGTACCCCATTAATGAAGGATTTTGTTAATGTTGAAAAGTGTGGGAGGGATAAGGAGTGCAGAATATGGGAATCCCCTACATTTTTATGTAATATTTTTGTAATCTAAATGTCTTTAAAATATTTTTAAAATTTAAAAAATAAAAATAACAAATATGAGCATTTGTTACACATGTGATTTTTAAGCAGGAAAACAGATCATAAATGAGGGAAATTGGGGTAAAATGCAATTCTTTTAACATCACTAAGCTGTTTTTCCTAATATGTCAATATCTTAGAAGAGCAGGGGAAGATGGCATCGGTTTAGGTGGGCACTCAAAATTTCTCTCAGGTAAGATGACTGATTGCAGACAGGATCTTGCCCAGGTGGTCTCTTCTGGGAACCTGCAGAGTGAGGACCTTGGGGACATTGATCTGGAGTGAGCTGGACAGCAAGGTGGACTGCTCAATATAAAATCGTAAGATTTTTTCCCAACTAGAAATCCTGGATGCAGATGGCTATGCCCCACCATCCCTGCAACCCAGTGAGAGGGGGCACTTTCTGAGAGTGGGAGGGTTCTGGCAAAGGATGAGAGGGGAATTTTCTGTTGGTTTGGTTCCCTGGATCCCCTTGCAGCTTTTTGGGAGTAAACCAGCTGGCTAGAAGTGGTGCTGGGCTGAGGGGAGTGACAAATTTACCTGACAGCCATGGGACATAGAGGCTTGCCTCAGAGGAGGTGGAACCAACCAATTTTATAATTCCTTGCTGAGTTCCAGAGTGAGTCTCAGCTCCCCTGGTGGGGATAGGCATTCAGAAGTGTTTGATAAGTTTCCACGAGCCATTTAGGGTTCGCTCGGTGGAGGGCATGTTCCAGAAGAGGCCTTGCTTTGGGTCCTTTATTTCTTTAAAAAATAATTTTTTAATGTAATTCAATCACTACAATCTGCCTCAAAACCTGAAGAGAGAAGGCTGCAAGTAATTGATTGTTAAATGCAGGCTGAGAGGCTCCACAAGGGCCCAAGAAGGAATGCTGTTCTTCCTTAGCTTTCTTTGGCTGCATTCTTGTGTGTTTGTTTGGTTTTTCTTTCAATGTTTGTTTCTTGTTTTTCTTTCCTCATTCCTCCCCACCCCATTTTTTTAAAACTAGGTCCTGCTACATTGTTTCTTTTCTTGCTGTCCTTCTTCTTCCTTGATTTTCCATTCTCTGTGTATATTGATTTTTGTCTAATAACAATATATCTTTTCCTTCCATCATTTTCCACCATCTGCTATCTGTTGTGGCTCTTACATTCCACTTTTTTTTTTGTTAGTCCCCAACTTCATGGGTGTTGATTTCTATCTTGTCTATTCTGTTTTCTTCTTTTTTTAAATTATTATTAACTTTATCCTTTCAGCCCTTTCTTTACTCTTTCCCTCTCTTGTCATCACTCTGACCTTTTAAATCATTCATATCTTTTTCTTTATTTGGTTTCCCATTCCATTATAAGTACTCCACTCCCCCCCATTCCTCTACACTGCATACATGAGTTAAATATCCATTTCACTAAATCTGATACAGCCACTCTTCTAACTTTTATCAATATTACTATCGTTACTATCATCATTTTTCCATTCTTACCTCTTTTGATTCCGATGACCCTAATTTTTTCCTTCAAGGGAACATAGGCAAAAGCAAGGAAATACAAGAAGAACAAAGTTTCAAAGAGAAAATGTAACACACACACAGAAGCACTAGCTAAATGAAACTCTAGATCAGAGAGAGAAGCTAATCAACTGAATAAATCCATCAAGATAAAATGATGACCAGAGGGCAACAAAAAATTACAAATCCTAATGAGAAACAGGAAGACATGGACCATTCCAATGATCAAATTAAAAACCAGGAAGAGATGCAGAACATCGAACAACTAATCAAAGTTGTCCAAACAAATATCATGGACCAACTTAATGAAGTGAAGGAAGAGATTAAGGATATTAAGAAGACACTGGGAGAACATACTGAAGTGATTTGTAAACTTACATAAAAAGATAACGGATCTGATGGTGATGAATGGCACAATCCAAGAAATTGAAAAGATGCTCGATTCACATAACAGCAGATTTGAACAGGCAGAAGAAAGAATTAGTGATGTGGAAGACAGTACATCTGAAATCAGATAGTAGAACAGATAGATAAAAAAATAGAAAAAGATCCAGCAGGGACTCATGGATTTAAATAACAACACAAAATGCACAAACATATGCATTATAGGCATCCAAGAAGGAGAAGAGAAGGGAAAGGGAACAGAAGGAGTGTTGAAGGAAATAATGGCTGAAAACATCCCAACCCTATTGAGAGAGATGTATATATGTCCAGAAAGCACAGTGCACCACAAATAGTATAAATCCCAATAGGCTTACTCCAAGACACATACTTGTCAAAATATCCAATGCTCAAGACAAAAAGACAATACTCAAGGCAGCAAGAGAAAAGAGAATCATACAAGGGAAGCACAATAAGATTAAGTGCTGATTTCCCATCTGAAACCATGGAAGCAAGAAGACAGTGGTATGACATAGTTAAGGTACTAAAAGAAAAAAAACTTCCAGCCACAAATTCTCTATCCAGCAAAGCTAGCATTCAAAAATGATGGAGAGTTCAAAATATTCACAGATAAACAGAAATTAAGAGAATATGCCAATAAGAAACCTTCACTTCAAGAAATACAAAGGAAGTTCTACAGGTTGAAAGGAAAAAACAGAGAGAGAGTTGGAGGATCAAAAGAGAAATAAAAACAAGTTATGACATATATTAACCCAAAGAAAATATGGCTGATGTAAGAAATTCATTGAGAATAATAACCCTGAATGTTAATGGATTAAACACACCAGTCAAGAGATACAGATTGGCAGAATGGATAAGGAAATATGACCCATCTATATGTTGTCTACAAGAAACCACCTTAGACACAGGCATTCAAGGAGGCTGAAGGTGAATGCCTGGAAAACAATTTTACAAGCAAACAATCACCAAAAAAGGGCAGAAGTAGCTTTCCTAATATTGGACATAATAGACTTTAAAGGCAAAACTCTTGTAAGAGACAAAGATGGACACTATATATTAGGAAAATAGGAAATCTTCCAAGAAGAGAGAACAATCATAAATAATTATGCACCAAATAAGGGTGCCTCAAAATATATGAGGCAAACACTGGAAAAACTAAGTGGAGAAATAAATGCCTCTATAATTAAAGTGGGGACATTAACACACCATTATCACCATTAGATAGAACATCTAAACAGAGAATCAATAAAGAAAAAAAGACTGAATAATACATTAGAGGACCTGGACCTAATAGACATATACAGAATGCTACACCCAAATACAGCAAGATTTACATTCTTCTTGAGTGCATATGGATCATGATCCAAGATAGGCCACATGCTAGGCCACAGAACAACTCTCAATGAATTCAGAAAGATTGAGATTTTACAAAGTAATTTCTCTCACCACAGTGGAGTGAAATTGAAAATCACTCAGGGCCAGAGAACCAGATTAGGCACAAAGATAAGGAAGCTAAACAACATACTTAGACAAAGAGTGGGTCAAGGAGGAAATCTCAAAAGAAATCAGAAACTACCTCGAATCAAATGAAAATGACAACACAACATATCAAAACTTATGGGTTGCAGTCAAAGCTGTACTGGGACGGAAATTCATAGCAAGAAATGCATATAATAAAAAAGAAGAAAGTGCTAAAATTGAAGACCTAACTGCACACCTGGTGGAATTGGAAAAACAAAAACACAATAACCCCAAAAGAAGTAGAAAGAAAGAAATAACAAATGTTAGAACAGACCTAAATGAAATAGAAAATAAGAAAGCACTAGAAAAAATAAACAAAACCAAAAGCTGTTTCTTCTAGAAGATGAATAAAATTGATAATCCCTTAGCCAGACTAACAAAGAAAAAGAGAGAACAGATGCAAATAAACAAAATAAGGAATGAAGAAGGGGATATCACTACTGACCTCACCAAAATAAACAGTATCATAAGAGGATACTTTGAAAAATTATATATCAACAAGAATGATAATTTAGAGGAAATGGACAAATTTCTGGAAACACACAAACTGCCTACATTGATGAAAGAAGAAATTGATTAACTCAACAGTCCAATTACAATTAAAGAGATAGACTCAGTCATCAAAAATCTCCTAATTAAGAAGAGCCCAGGACCAGATAGCTTCACAGGTGAATTCTTCCAAACATTCTGGAAAGAGCTAACACCAATTCTGCTTAAGCTCTTCCAAAAAATAGAAGTAGAAGGAACATTGCCTAACTCATTCTATTATGCCAACATTACCCTAATACCAAAGCCGAACAAAGATACCATAAGAAAGGAAAATTAAAGACCAATTTCTCTAATGAACTTATATGTTAAAATCTTCAACAAAATACTTGCTAATCACATTCAACAACATATCAAAAGAATTATACATCATGACCAAGTGGGACTCCTCCTGGGTATACGAGGATGATTCAACTTTAGAAAATCAATCAATGTAATACACCACATAAAGAAATTGAAAGAAAAATTCATATGATCATCTCCATGGATGCAGAAAAAGCATTCGACAAAATACAGCACCCTTTCCTGATAAAAACACTGCAAAAGATAGGAATAGGAGGAAGCTTTCTGAACATGATAAAGAGTATATATGAAAAAACCCAAAGCTAACATCATCTTCAGTGGTGAAACACTAAAAGCATTCCCTCTGAAACAAGGATGACAACTATCACCACTCCTATTTAACATTGTCTTAGAAGTTCTTGCTCAAGCATTGAGGCAAGAAAAAGTTATAAAAGGTATCCAAATTGGAAAAGAAGAAGTAAAAATTTCATTATTTGTAGATGAAATGATCTTATAAGTAGAAAGTCCTGAGAAATCTACAACAAAGCTTCTAAAACTTATAAAGGATTTCAGTAATGTAGCAGGCTATAAGATCAATGCTGAAAAATCAGTAGCATTTCTGTACACCAATAATGAGCGATCTAAGGAGGAAATCAGGAAAAAAATACACTTTATAATAGTAACTAAAGAATTAAATACCTAGGAATAAATTTAAATAAAGATATAAAGGACTTATATACAGAAAACTACACAACACTGTTAAGGGAAATCCTAGAAGACTTAAATAAATGGAAGAATATTCCCTGTTCATGGACAGGAAGAATAAACATCATCAAGATGTCTATCCTACCCAAACTAATCTACAGATTTAATGCAGTGCCAATAAAAATAAACACTGTATTTTTTAAGGAATTGGAAAAACTAACAACAAAATTTATTTGGAAGGATCTGAGTCACCGAATCACCAAAGCCATATTGAAAAACAAAAATGAAGTTGGAAGTATCACACTACCTGACTTTAAAACATACTATAAATCTACAGTGGTGAAAACCACATGGTATTGGCACAAGGATAGACACATTGACCAATGGAACCGAATTGAAAGTCCTGTTATAAATCCTCACATATACAGTCTGATATTCAACAAGGCCACCAAGCCCATTCAGTTGGAAGAGAACAGCCTCTTCAACAAGTGGTGCTTGGAGAACTGGATATCCATATCCATATCCAAAAGAATGAGAGAGGAACACCACCTCATTCTTTATACAAAAATCAATTCAACATTGATCAAAGATCTAAATACAAGGGCCAATACCATAAAGATCATGGAAGATAATGTAGAGAAGAGTCTACAGGACCTTGTAATAGGAAATGATTTCATGAACTACACACCCAAGGCATGAGCAGCACAAGAAGAAAACATATAAATGGGATCTTCTCAAAATTAAAAACTTTTGCATCTCAAAGGACGTTATCAATAAAATAAAAGGGCAGCCTACCCAATGGGAGAAAATATTTGGCAACCATATATCTGATAGGAGCCTAATATCCTGCATATATAAAGAAATCTTACAACTCAAAAATAAAAAGTCTAAAAACCCATTTAACAAACAGGAAAGAGACTTGAAAAGACACCTCTCCAAGGAAGAAATACAAATAGCTAAAAAGCACATGAAAAAATGCTCAACATCACTAACTATTAGAAAAATGCAAATCAAAACTACATTGAGATAGCATCTTACACCCATAAGAATGGCGGCTATTAAAAAATCAGCAGAGTATAAGTGTGGGAGAGGATGTGGAGGAATGGGAACCCTCATCCACTGCTGGTTGGATTGTGGAATTGTCTAGCCACTGTGGGGGACAGTTTAGCGGTTCATCAAAACACTAACTATAGATCTTCCCTATGATCCAGCAATTCCACTGCTGGGTATATACCCAGAAGAACTGAAAGCAAAGACACAAACAGATATATGCACCCCAATATTCTAGTGGCATTGTTCCCTATTGCCAAAAGTTGAAATCAACCCAGGTGCCCATCAACAGAAGTATGGATAAACAAAATGTGGTACATACATACAATGGAATATTATTCAGCTGTAAGAAGGAATAAAGTGCTAACACACAGAATAACATGGATGAATCTGGAAGACCTTATGTTGAGTGAAGCAAGCCAGGCATTGAAGGATGAACAGTACATGACCTCACTGATAAGAATTAATGAAATTGAGCAGTCTATGAGAACTCTTATCTGAAAGATAGGTGTACAAGAAAGAAAAAGAAAAGAGAAAGTTGTGAGCCATCACCCATATGGACTAATCCTATGGTAAAGTGATTGAGTATAGTTGTGTATTGAAGGGATAGGACAGGAGGGTAGTGATATATTGGGTTGGGTGGTGAAGGGTTGACAGGTGGGTAGATTGGGAAGGGTGGGTTAGAATACCCAGGATACTGAGGGGAGAGCAGAAATACATAGGTGGGCATCTCTTAAGAGCAAGGGCGGCTCCTAATAGTGGAGGACAAACCAGTGTGTCATGACCTCTTGTTTCATGTAACTATGAATCTTGTCATACAATGAGTCAAGCCAAGGTGTCGTCAAGGGACCCAGGGGGATGGGGAGTGAGGAACAGAATAGATCAAACAGGGGTTATTTAGTGGTCAGTGGAAATGTTTTTCATTACCTTACAGTGATGGACAAAGGACATGGTAAATATCATTGAAATTTGTAAAAGTGTATGATCTAAAATATAAACCATACTGTAAACCATTGACAATATTTAGTAGCTATGTTTCACTATTTGTATATCACTTATAACAATGCTTCCATCCACATCAAAAAGTTTTTAATATGGGGTGAGGAAAGGGGGAGGAGGTTGGGTATATGAGAGTCTCTTATATTTGGTGTGTGCTTTGCTGTGACCTAAAACTTCTTTGAAAATTAAATGAAAAATAGTGAGACACTGGGGAGTAAGAGGGGGAAGGTGCCATGGTACATACTGGACACCAAATATTGCAGTGATAGAAGGCAAAATGTCAAAAAAAATTTTTTTAATTTTTAAAAATTTTTTCTCATTTTTTTGAATAACCCAATCCTTTAATTTTTTTTTAAGTTTTTTTTTTTAAGTTTTCTTGTATTTTACCTCTTACATTTAAACATCATTATTATTTCATTTTCCTGTTAATTGTATTTGGATATTTTATTGGCTTGATCTTTAAAGAAGCTTTGGATCACAGAAGAGCTTTTGGTTACAACTGGGGCAGAAGAGGCTCATTGGTGGGGGGTGTTAGGGATGGGGGATGATTGGGAGGAAGTTCACCTGAACATACATAAAAGGTATATAAAATTTTTCAAATGCTCACTGGGCATGGTCACAGTGGGTGGAGAACCTTTCAATAAATGAGATAATACTGAATTCCCATCCTGGACAGCTCTGCCATATTCTCCAAGGGAGTAGCAACAGTCCCTAAGTGCAGGGTCAGTATCTGAGAAAGGAGTATGGTCCACTGATGGGCTCTTGCTATTAATAACTAGCCTTATGAGTCTTGGCTCTTGAAATGGAAACTTAGCCTATTGTTATGGGGTGCCTAAGGGTTGCCACCTGAAAGCCTCCTTGTTGCTCAAATGTGGCCTCTCTTTAAGCCAAACTCAGCATATGAATGCATTACCTTATTCCCAGCATGGGACATGATTCCCGGGTATGAGCTTCCTTGGCAACAAGGGATTACTAACAAGTGCCAATGGGCAATACAATCAGAAAAAGAACTCATAAAGAAGGGGCGGGGAGGAAGGTAAACACAGATGAGTTCATATGGCTAAGAGACTTCAAAATGGGTCAGGAGGTCATCCCAGAGGTAACACTTATGCACATCGCAATAGGACCTCATAGGCTTCCAATGTGTATACACTTCGAACAGAGGGGCTCCTGAGGGCTCTGGAGACACCCAGGTCCTATATCAGGGCAGATAGCCCCAGAGTATTGTGTCTTATCAGTGAGCTCTACTTTGGAATCCTTGCTCCTGGGAGTGACAGAGTTGGTCCCAAATATGTCTTCCCTGGACATGATCCATCTGTCCCTTCTATTCAAACCTATATGTATTGCCAGAGTTCGTAGGTGTATTTCCAGAGACCATAGTCTTTGGGCTGTCCATGTGCCAGCTGGGCCCAGGATCTCAGTGGATCTGCAACTCTTCCTCTACAGCTCAATAGACTCACCCTGGACACCTGGTGGGGAGATGATGATGGACAACAGCCATCCCAGGGAATGGAGAGTGTCTTCAGCTGCAAGCACGATAATCCCATCCATCTTATCCATGAGATATAAGCCCCCTCTCACTTGGAGATGGAGTGGACACCATCTCAGACTCCTCAGGATTGGGGAAAGAGCTGTGGACTAGAGTGAACTTACTGGTATTCTGTTACAGACATATTGTGATTCACACAGTGGCAATAATTATAAAATTAATGTGGAGCCAGTGGCCACTGGCCACTTTAGGGGCAGGGAGAGGAAAAAGCAGTTGTAAAACAGGGGCTTTTTCAGGACTTGGAAATTATCCTGAGTGACATTGCAATGACAGATATAGGCCATTTTATATCATTATATAACATGCACAGCTGTGTGTGAGAGTGTGTGGTCTACAATGTGAACTATGGTCCATGCTCAGTGGCAAAGCCCCAAGATGTGTATATATATTGCAGGTGATGTGCCACACTAATGAAGGATGTTTATGTGGGAAGTTGTGGGAGGAGTGGGAAATGGGGCATTTGAGAATCCCTACAATTTTTGTGTAACATTTATGTAATCTAAGTATCTTTAAATATATATATATATATTAATTAAAAATAGCTTATAGTTATCTCATTTGAATAAAGATAAGTTAATGTTAATTTATCATATATATTTTTCTTTATTTTTCCTATATTCTATATATAAATGCAATTTGTTCAAAGTACCTTTTCAAACAATCATAAGAAAAGATTAGGTGATTTTAAGCAGTATTATTGCAATTATATAAAATTAATATTTACACATTTGATTTTAAATAATAGATATGAAGCTTTATTTAAGTAGAATAATTTGTAAAAATGCAATGCAAAGTACTTTTATATCAACCACAAAATATGTATAACAACATTCTAACTGAAAAAGTGAACCTTTAAAAACTATGGGAAAAGAGATGAATAGAAAATAGGAAATGGAGAAGAAACCACTGTACAATAATGTGCAGCACAAGTCTTGGGATATTAAAAAAAAAAAAAATAGTAGATGACCAAACACAAATATTCAACACTATATGAAGTTATCACCAGTGCCCAGAACAATGAGTGGACATCAGGTTGATGGTAGTTTTCTCCACATCTGTTCCCTCAGTCCCAGGTTCCACAGACAAAGTCCCCAGAATTTCTCTCCTCAACCACCTCACACTTAACACCTCATCATACCTGGAGGTACCAGCATCACTAATTTCTAAACTCCAATTTCTCCCCACAATCTAAAGCTGCTATTTCTCGTACTGCCACTCTCTTACCTGTTTGTCTTTCTATAAATTATACATTTGTGACTATACACTATTCTAAAGGTATGAAAAAAAATTGATGGAATAGTGACTCACAACCACCAATAAATCAACATAGATAACTCTGCTAAAGAAATAGTGAATAGAATACCATACTCAGTTAGTTTACATATGGAACCAATAGGACCTCATGATGGTGCTTCCATATGAGTTGCTCATAGTATAATGACTAATCTCTTATCTAAAGAAAATAGAACTGGAAGGCAATACCTGCCAAAGGATGCGTTAAGGGAAGTGCTATTGGTTTTTTACAATGTGGCTGTGTGGTTCATAAGAAAACTAATAATACTAGAAACAATTGGGATTGCCAATATTGAACTCATAATTCTTTCCCCAGAATATCAATCTTTTCATAAAGTTAAAGCTACAAGAAAGTGGAAGAAACCAACAACAGCTCTCAAAAAGTTTTTCTGGGATTTTCAGCTTGAAAGGATCCTATTTCTCATTATTTTGCCTTTCTACATTTTCAACCTTCTTGAGAACACTGTCATGATATTGGAGTCCTGCCTGGACTATTTCTTCAGCAATTTCTCTCACATGCACATCTGCTTCACAACTAGTGTGACTCATTAGTTGGTAGCTACCATGAACTATATAGACAAGACCTGAACTATGATGGATGCGTGTCCCAGCTTTATATGGCCTTGGGTTTGTGTTCCTGTAATGTATCATCTTGGCAGTCATGGTCTATGACTGCTAGGTTGCTGTCTGTCAGCCTCTGCACTACACATACATGATCACATCAGCTTTGTGCTATCTGGGTTGTCATAGCATGGTTCGGTGGCCTCAGTATCTCCAAATTTAAGTGTTACCTTGCTGTGCAGTTACCTCTGTGTGGTCCCCACAAACTGGACCCCATCTTCCCTTCGGTGCCAGTGCTCATCAATCTGGCCTGTGTGGACACAACTTTCAATGAGGAGAGCTATTTAGCACCAGTCTGATCTTTCTCATTGTCCCCTTTTCACTCATCTTAATCCCCTATGGCTTTATAACTCAATATGTGTTGAGAATCAAGTCAGCTGGAGCATGCTGAAAGGCCTTTGGGACCTGTTCCTCCCACCTGTTTATGGTCCTCATTTCTATGGATCCATCATCTTCAGCCAGCCAATGTATCTCCAAATCCAGGGGAAATTCATCTCCCTTTTCTACACTATAGTCATCCCACTCTTAAACTCAATTATCTACACTCAGAAACAAATATGTGAAAGGGGCCTTGAAAATAATGAGAAAGTTCTTGGGTCAGAAAGGTCATGAGCTATAAGAATAATTATAGATGGCTACCCATGTATTATGTGTCTTATTATTTTGTACAATGTCACAAAGGATACTAAAAGACCTGGAACTTTGTAGGGAGATAAACTATTATCACCACAATGCTTTGTCATTCTTCTTAAACAACCTTCTCATGAAAACCAAAATTCTTACTGAATCTAAAGAAAATACTCTGGTCTTCTTTAATCATTCTTTCAACTTTCACGTGTCCATTATTTCTCCCTTGAATTCTGATCCTTTTCCTGCCTTAATGGCTCATTCAAAACATGAGAAAACAATATTTAAACCAAAGTTGTGATATCCTAGCTCCACAAAATTTTGAGATTCAGTGAAGATTATGTTATTTAATGACTAAACAAATAAGTGTGATGCATTATGCAGTTTGCTCCCTGCATTATTTAGATTCATTCTCCTTTTTTGGATGGGCTTTTAATTGAGTAAAAGTGCTATATAATAGAATATATTAGAGAGTGTTTATAGAATAGTTGTTAAATCTACCATATTTTTGATAAAACAATTTAAAGTAATTGCTTCTGGCTCAAGCCTTTGTAGAGGGAAGAGTTACTTGTTCTGTTTCATAAATTATGTTTTGAAATATGAATCCCAATATGACATTCCTGTTAATGCTCATATATATACATTTGGTTTTCCAGAAGAGAAAAACAAAATGAAACATAAGAGCTTCAGAAACACCTTGATAATAACTTCATTGTTTTATTTGAGCAAAATCTCATTTCTGAATCCATTTTATATCCTCTTTTTCTCTTCAATGACAGTGAGCTTCAATTTTTTAACTTCAAGTGTATCAAGAGAATTGTGCATTTAGTAGAAAATTGATTTAGGCTACAATCATAATTTTATTTCGATCTTCTTGTTACCATACTCATGAAGTAGAAAGAATGAAAACTTGCACATCACTGAAAATAAAGTGTGAGCATTTTGTTTTCACAAAGTACTCAAGTGTTTCAAGTGGACTTTGAAGTATTTTAGCCCTGGTGATGTTTGATGGAAAAGAAATGACTAAGGTTCATCTAAATTCCACTCTTGAACCTTATTATCATAGCCCATGTATGAATGATAAAAATAAAATTTGGATCTGTATCTACTACTGAACTGAAATCTTGGCAGACATTGGAACCCATATTGCACAACACATGGCGATAGACTTTGGTGAGGGAAGTGACTTATGCTTTATGGCCTGGTGACTGTAAGTTTATACTTCAAATAAATATCCTTTATAAAAGCCAACACATTTCTGGTATTTTGCATCAGCACTGCTTTGACTGACTAATACAAATCAAAATATAAACACCATTTTTAATTTAATGAATAACAAGCAATGCTCTCATAGAAGGAACAAAAAATATCCTACTATAAATGAACTATATTTGAATTCAAGATTTTATCAGCCACACTATATTCTAGAGACAATTATTAAAGTAGTTCTTTCAAGTTCTGAGATTGCTATTCCCATGTAATTTCTCATTAACTGAGAAAGTAAAATAAGTCCGTTTTGGAGCATAATAAATTTTAGAAAGGTGTGCCCATATGTAACTTTTTAAAAATAATTATTTGAGAACATATTACAATAAGGAAATGAGTGTTGAAGATGAATTTATTAAGCATTAAAATTACCACTCAAGTTGAAATAACCTTTAAATTTTATATTGGAATAACATATATACAACTTGAAATTTCCCTAGAGAGTAGAAATGGTAATCATTGTGGTTATGATTTGCATTTCTCCAATGAGCAAAGATGATGAACATCTCTTCATGTGCTTATTGTCCATTTATATATCCTCTTTGGTGTAATATATATTCATGTTATTTGTCCATTTTTAATTGGGTTATGCATCTTTTGGTTGTGTTTTATAGTTGTGTTTCTACTCTGGATATTAAACCCTTATCTGATAAAATTAGCAACTATTTTCTCTCATTTTGTAAGTTTTCTTTTCACTGTATTTTTTTACTTTATTTTTAATGAAGTTTTAGATTACAAAAAGTTACTTTGAAAATATAAGGATTCCCATATACTCCACCCCCCTTGCCCTCTCACATTTTTCACATTAATAACACCTTACATGTGTGTGGAACACATTTCAATTGAAGAGCAAATACTGACAAAATTCTACTAACTATGGTCTATAGTTTACATTATGATTTACACATTGCACTGTACGATTTTATAGGATTTGAAAAAATGT
Source organism: Tolypeutes matacus (assembly GCA_026826555.1). Lineage (NCBI taxonomy): Eukaryota > Metazoa > Chordata > Mammalia > Cingulata > Chlamyphoridae > Tolypeutes > Tolypeutes matacus. The sequence goes on along the minus strand of JAKSZT010000774.1, from coordinate 513,143 downwards.
ATAATGGTCTGTATCCCTCATTTCAAAAGTATGCAGAACAATTCCAATGCCCTAAAACTCCCTATGTTCCACTTATTCTTCCCTCACCTTCCCTTCAGAACCTCTGATAAACCATTATCTTTACATCAAAGTTAAAATTTCTTCCATTACTACAATAATAATAAGCCTATTTTGGTCCATGTTTGCATCCCCCCCTTATATTTGTTCATTCCAATCTGGAGGATTTTAGGATGGTGATGCTCACACTGTTTCAGATTGAGAGGGGCAATAGACCTTATTGTGTAGATATAAGGAAGTGTTTGCATTTGTAGAAAGTTTTGCTCTTTTGGGATGGGTGTTTTCCATCATCATCATCTTGTTAGTTGTCCTGGGTGAGTCTGATGAACTGGAAAGTAGGTGTTAGCTGCAACGTTGCAGAGATTCAGGACTCAACTGACATATGGATAGTCAAAAGATTGAAGTCTCTGGGACACATATGTAATGGGTATGGTGTTAATTATAGATTCAAATGAAAAGAATAGAAGAATCATGTTTAGGGAAATTATGAATAAGCCTAGCTCTGTTATAGTGGGAAAATGGGTTATCATAATTTCCAAGGTAAGGCCCACCAGTATGGTGCTGATTTAATGGGGGTTATGTGCTTGGCATATAGTGTTCAGGTATCTCTAGAGCCCTCATGACCACCCCTGTTTAAGACTTTGTTTTCTTTGGTCAGTTAGAGAGAACCAGCTGAGATATGTATAATTATTTCCTCTGGAATGACCTCCCAACTCACTTTGAAATCTCTTAGCCATAAAAACTATTTTGTATTTAATATTTCTATCTTTTAGCCAAGGTTTTTTCCAAATGCAACACTGTTTGGTTTTTGGTAATATTCCCTCTGTGCCAGTGGAAATATTACCCCAAGAGTTATGTCCCACCCCAAGAAGAAGGTAATGAGTTTATATGCTGAGTTTGACTTAGAGATAGGCTATATTTGAGAAACAAGGAGGTTTTCCTGATATGATGGTTAATAGAAGATTTCTCATTTATCCTCTAAACAACACTACATAGTAGATATTTTTATTGTTCAGAACAATCCTTATGGAGTCTGCCCTCCCCTACCTTTCCAAACATCTTTGGCTTTCTCCATCTTACTCTCTATTCCTCCAGGTTTATTAGATATCCTCCTATTTGGGGATCATACCACAATTATTTTTTCTCATTAGAATCCTGGCAATTTTACCTACACCTCATCATAGTTCTTTGATTACCTCCTCCACCAATATTTTCATGTCTATTATTTTCTTTATGTATTAGAAAAACAGTATCTTTTCAAAGTAATCTTAATCTTACTCTCTTTCCAGTACATTTTATTCTACTCTTCTGCTTTATATTTTGTTTAATGTTCTATCATGCATTAATGAATTTTTTTTTAAATTTAAATATCATTTCTTTATTTAAATCTTTTCTTGATTATTTAAAGTGTGCTTTCTCTAATATATATATATATATATATATAATATGTATATTTAGATTTATTTCATTTTCTGAATTGGACCACTAATATCTTTGAATAATCAAATTTAACCCACTTATTGTAATTTTGATGTACTTTTACTTATTTATTATTTTTTGTTTTTACACATTCATTTTGCTTGTGTCATTTTTCTTTCTTTTTTAATCCTATTTCTTTTTGAATGGTTGAGTTTTCATTACTTACCCACTATTATTTATTTGTTGTTTGGGAAGATGTCCATTGTATCTAATGTCTTATTCGGCATGACTGAAGTACAAACATAAATATTAAATTTATAGTTTCTATAAACAGAGAGTTCCAATACACATACATAAACACAGAAACATAGTTGCTTATTCCAAAAGGTAACATGCTTTATTTTACCTCTATTTCTTACCTTGCTCTTCACCATTTTTATGTTGTGGTTTTGGAAATTTTAGTCCTGGGTTTAAAAATATATATATATTGTTTATCAAAAGTTATATCAAGTGAAATTTACCCCAAGAATATAATATGCTTCAACATAAGAGAATCAATGTAATATGCCACATTAGCAGAGTGAAGGCAAATCACCTGATCATCTAAATCAAGGTAGAAAAACAAAATCCAATCACTCTCATAATAAAAGCATTCTATAAAATAGGAATATAAATTATCTCAACATAATAGAGGACATATATGAAAAAAATGCAGGTAACATTCTACTCAATGGGAAAGACCTTCCTCATGAGGTCAGAAACAAGACAGAGATTCGTGCTTTCACCTCTGCTATTCAGCATTGTACTGGAAGTGATGCCCAGAGTAATTAGGTAAGAAAAGAAGTAAAATAGATTTAAATTGGATAGGAAGAGGTAAAACTAAGTTTATTCACAGATGACATGCTCTTTTATATAAAATATCCTGAAGAATCCACAAGGAAATTACTATGGTGTATAAATCAACTCAGCAAAATAGCAGGATACAAGTTTAACACACACAAAATTCATCTGTCTTTATATATACCATCAAAGAAAATTCTGAAATGTAAATTAAAAACCATTTCCATTCACAATACCATCCAAAAGAATAATACACTTGGTGTAAATTTAACTAAGTGGATGAAGGAATTGTGTGTGAAAAAGACACACAAAAAAATTGCTTAAAGATATTAAAGATGACCTAAATAAATGTCAAGACATCTTTAATTCATGGCTACGAAGGCTTAATATTGTTCAGGTGTCAATATTGCCCAAAGCAAACTTCAGATTCAAAGGAATCTTTATCAACATTCCAAGAACCTTTTGTTTGTTGTTGCAAAAATGGAAAAAGATGCAGTTATCTCTCAGTTCCTAATTTCCAATCTTACTGCAAAACCACAGGAATCAAAAAAGTATAGTATTTGCATAAAATTAGACATATACTCCAATGGAATAGAATTGAGAGTTCGGAAACAAAGTGCTATATCTGTTGCCAGAAGATTTTTACCAAGGGCTTCAAGAACATTAATGGTGAAAGAACAGTGTATATATGTGTACATTAAACTTATCTAAAAATTAACTTAAATGGATTAAGAATCTAACCATAAGAGCCAAAATAATAAAACTCATAGGAAAAAAAAAAAAAGAAAGAAGCCTTCAGTACCTTGGATTTGGTGTTGATTTCTTAGATATGACAACAAAAGGATAAGCAAGAAAAGAAAATATAGATGAAATGGACTTCACCATAATTATTTTTTTAAAATGTGTTAAAGGACATTATCAAGACAGTGAAAAGTAAACCTACAAAATGGAAGAAAATAATTGGTAACTTTATCTGAAAAGAGATTGTGGATTGTGAATGTAAGCAGAGTTAGAGGGGTGGGTTGGACTACCCATATAGTTGGGGGGAGGTCTTGAGGAAAGTACAGGTGAACTCTGGGGAGGTAGAGGACTGTGGTTGAGAATACACATGTGGGTGTGTTCTTTTAGCAAATATGGCAGGGGAAGGTCACCGGTGTATGGTGGTGATGGTGGGGGATGTGTGTGGGGGGAAGGGTGCAACTGGGGCATGTCTCTATGGAATTTGAATGTCTTTATGTGGTCATGAGATGTTATCTCAGTTGCTGGAGACCAACACAATAACCAACAAAATATTAAATTACCAACCTGTGGATTCCTGCTATGTTCTTGTCATTCTGCTTCTCATGTCCTTTCCTCTCACTTTATATAAAATGAAATCCTGCTGTAGGAAAAATTAAATGTCTCTATGCTAACAGGAAATAAAAAAGCAGAGATACAAGACAGACTTTGCCTTCCAAATCCCTTCAAATGTACCTAATTTTAGAAACTAAATCATATGTATGTGAAATTTCAGTTGTTATTGAAACTAGATCCAATTCAATGTAATATCTTTTCTTTTTAAATAGGTGTGTTTATTCCATTTCCGTTATACATTGTTATAGATATATTTTATTTCTTGTCTGACATCTAATTTTTGCTATGCTTGCTGTGATTTTTTAAAATTCCTTGCTTTTATTTGTCTCTTTCTATTTATAGTTAATTAAGTTATTATGTGTATTTATGCATTTGAGAGTGCATAATTTTAGTCTTTTCATTACTTTTATCAGTCCATTAATGTAAGAAATATAAGAAAAAGAAAATTGCTACATTTATCTCTCTTATCTCTTTGCTTGCATTGCATAGGGTTTGTTGATTTTTACCTATTATTCATTTTAAAACCTGTTAGAAAATCTTTATACATAACTTATTTAATGATATATATCTGTTTTATTTCTATACAGAATCATTAGTCTTATATTGTGAATAAATTGCTTGCTAAGAAAGGTATTGGTTTTGTGGAGACACAAAAGGAAAAATACCTTGGTGGTGGGAGGAAAATTCATTGCTTAAACTTCCCAGAACTCTCTCAACAACCTCTGGAATCTCCTTTGTTATACATTGTGACATTTCTATTATATTTTCCTTACTTACATTTATTTAGTCATATTTAGACATATTTCCTCATGTGTTATCAAATGAACCTAAGTCTAATCATGAAACTTTCTAACATAGTCTTTCTATTCATCACTTGTTGGACTGTGGTTTGTTATCAATCAATTTTATTATTATTTGGGTGATCCCTTTCCTAAAACACCTCACATTTGAATTTCTTTTTCCTATTCATTAAAACTTGAAGACTGAATGAAATTTTAAAAAATATTACACTAAATATTGGTAATGTTGTTACATATGGCTCTATTTTTGTATCATTTAATATCCTTAAAGAAAATTCAGATAGCATTGTGATTTTGCCTGGATTGCTAAAAAATTCTCATTTATGGTTGTTGTGCTTTATTTTACCAGGATATATGTTACACTATATTTTGTAAGATATATTTGCAAATGTTTTTCATCCTACTTATTTCATTATTGTAGCTATATTTTTATCTTAAATTATAGTTTATAATTATGCCTTCCACCATCTAGTGGTTTCCAAACCTTCAATAAACATCTTAATTTTTCAGCTTTCCTTGTTTTATTTTCCTCAGGATATTTTAAGCCTTTTTTTCAAGTACTAGCAATTTTTTGTTGTTTCTTATTTTATATTTTTCCTTAATATTATTTTCCTTTTTATTTATTTTCTCCTCCATTTATTATTTGAGCTTCATTGGATCAATAGTAATCTGTGTTCTTGTCTTTGATTTACTACTTTGTCAACTGATGTATATTGACTGAATATTGTTTCACAGAAATATATTTTATTATATTTTATTTCATGGAAAACAGCTTCTTATGAATATTTATATTCATGGTGAAACATTTTTATTATGCTTTTGCTATATTTTCTTATGCTTCATCCTTGCTTTTTACATTGCTGTATGATTTCAGCTAAGGTGAAACATTTTACATGTTAAAGAAATAGATTTATATTTCCACCAATAACTTTCATTCAACAATTGATTTTCAATTATATGTAAAGCTCATTAGATATTTTATATATACTTCATAAGTTTTCATAGTACAACAATTAATTAAATGTTAATAGTTCTGTGTATAGTTATGTTATTATTGCATGCTTCTATCTTCTATTTTACCCTTAAAGGACCAAAATCTCATGTAAAAAAATCACCTCTCTTTTTGGTAAAAATTGCTTTGATTTCTTCAATGCCCTGTATTTTTAGTTATTTAATATTACATGCAATTTATAATAGACTGAAAAAGAATAGTTTTGCCTTAATTCTTTCAGATTTTCTTTTATCTCCAAGTTATCTCCAATGACTAGCACAGGGAAGAAAACACAGTAGATGCTCAATGAAGATTTGTGGTTTCAACAAATAATAAAAGTTATTTTAACATAAAATCAATAAATTGATTGATTTTGTTAATTGGGAAACTATTTAAAAGTGGCAGGTGAAAGCAAACTGATAGCTCAATTCATTTATTGAAAATAAGAGAAACATTCTTTCATTTCTTATATATTTTACAAAAAAATTGTGCTAGCACCTAAATATCTACAAGTTTAGAAGTCCCCAGGAATCTTCTGAGAAGCCAAGTTCCCTCTGTGCTCCTCATTCTTTATCCATAAATGGAAATTTTTTTTAAAAAGTGGTTCCACCCTCTTCACCCACCACTTAATGTCTACACAATACTATGTATTTAACTGGGAAGTTAACAATGGGTGGAGAAGTCTGAGATGAGTCCTCAAGTCCAGAACATAGAGCATTACTGTGCAAGTGAAACTCAGGTAGACAGGTTTAGGTTTTTCACAACTCTGCCAGTGATATGCTTCCCATACCAGGTAAGCGCTTACATTTCTGAAGTGGAAAGTTTAAAATTGAAGATGGAGAAGATCAGACTTTCATAAGTTCAGAAGGCATAATATTTTACAGAACTTGAAAGGAGTTTGTGCTAAGTTCTGTAGAACTTCATGGAGCAGGATGTATTTTTAGATGCACAGTCTCAAAGTATTGTGCTGTAAATTAATTGTAGAATTTGTACATTAAAACAAACACCCACACCCACATATTCTAATAACCAACTTTTATGACTGTCTTGCTCAAAGATTTTGTTATGGACTATTTCATTTCTCATATCCCAGGAGTGAATTTTAATAGTCCTTTGTATTTAAAAGCATGAAATTGTATTATTTAGTAAACTATTGTTTAAAAAAGACACTAGAGTTAATTACTCCATATATGTGGTGAAAGGGTGGAGTTTAGTAGTCTTATTCCAGCAGTCAAAGATTGGTTAGTTTAAAGCAAATACATGCAAAAATGGAAAGACAATGGGGGGGGTGTCCAAGGATTGTGGAGATGATTAGCTGTTTATTTGAGAAAAACTGTGTGTTTTTGGTGAAATATGTGAATGCTGATGGTGGTGGCTATGAATGTGGGTTTTGGCTCTGAGGGTGTTTATGCCCCAGGGTTGGAAAATTCTTCATTACCTAAACTTAGGTTCAGTTTTGAGGCATGAGGTATAACCAAAATAAGATGGATGCTGAGGCACCAATCAAATCTCTCAGGAGTTCACATAGAAAACTCTCCAAGAATAAACATAAGGCCAAAGAACACATCTCACATTGGATAAAAAAAGAAACCATATAAAGTACTCCCTTTGACTAGAAATAAGAAATTAGATGAAATTTCAAATAAAGAGAAGAACGCTAAGTGGAAAATTAAAAACATTTGAAAATTAAAGAATGGGAAAAAATTAAAAGTGAAATTAGAAAATATTTTGAGATTAAAAAAAACACTACATGCTAATACATATGGGATTCATTTAAAACAATACTTAGAGGGAAATTTGTAGTTCTAAAATGTCTAATTAAAAAGAAGATAAACTCAAAATATATCAGAATGAAGGGGAAATTTTTTTCAAAACAAAGATAAGTGAGAAATAATATATTTAAATAAAGAGAAAATTTACAAAACCAAATATTTTGTTCTTTGATAGAATCAGCCATATCAACAAATATGGACTAAACTAGCCAAAAAATTATATATTGCTAAAATTAGGAATAACAATAGTGATATTACTACCTATGTTTAAAAAAATACAAAGGCTTATCAGAGAATACAGTGAACAATTGTGTGCTTTTAAATTAGATAACCTGCAAGAAAGTCCTAGAAACACACAAACTAAAAAACTAACTCAAGAGGATATAGAAAATCTGAATAGACATATAACAAGTAAATAGGTTGAATCAATAATCAAACAACTCAAAGAAAGAAACACCAATGACCAACAAGCTTTACCATTGTGTTCTACCAAACATATAAAGAAGAATTGAGACCAATTCTTCTCAAAATTTTACCAATAATAGAAGATGAGGGACAATGCTTATTCTAATACTCAGATATCAAAGCCATGGAAAGACAATAAACAGAAAGAAATCTAGAAACCAACGTAACTCCTGAATATATATGCAAACTTATTCAACAGAGTATGAGCAGACTCCAGTAACATATTAACACAATTATATATCAAAATGAAATGGGATTTATTTAAGGTATGTAGTGGTGTTTTAACATATCATGGTCAATGTAATATATTACATTAATAGAATGAAGGAAAAAAATCATGTGACCATCCCAATTGATGCAAAAATAATATTTGATAAAATCTAACATTATTCATGAAAATTATAACAAACTAGGAATATAAAGATACTTTTTCAATCTGATAAATACATTTACAGAAAACCAACAGCTAACATCATACTTAATGCTGAAAGATAAAATATTTCTCACTAATATCAAGAAAAAAGTAAGGACATGTTCTTTTACCACTGCTATTCAACATTTTCTTGGTAATTCTATGCAGTGAAATTAGGCAAAAAATAAATATATAAAATACATTAAAATAAAAAAGAAAATACAATTTATATTCAGAGACATCATTATCTTAGAGGTAAATTTTTAAAAAATATATTAGAGCTAATAATTGCAGAAATTTCAGTGTACAAATAGAAAAATAAGTTGTACAAAAAAAAGAAAAGTATAATAATCAATTTCATTTACAATAGCATCAATACATATAAAATAACTAGGAATAAATTTAAACAACGTGATGCAACACTTGTACAGTAATAAGTTTTCAGCATTGCTGAAAGACATTCTTTGATATTTGATCATAAAACATAATGTGAAGATGGCAATGCAAACCCTTTAAAATTTTTAGGTCATTTTTCTAGACATATGATTTTTTTTTCTATAATTCATACAGATTTGCAAGTGATCCAAAAAATCCAAAACAATTTTGAAAGGAAAGAAAAAGGTTGAGGGCTTACAATACCATATTTAGAAACTACAGTTGTGAGGGAGGCCTCACCAAGTGTAGGGGGTTGTGGGATGGGCGGCTTATGAGGGAGGCCTTGCTGGATATAGTGGGAGCAGACGGTTGCAGGTGGGTGCTGTGAGAAGTGATAGTGTGTGAAGTGATTCCGGAGGCCAGGATCCACGGTACAACAGGCAGGGAGGATCAGCATAGGGAGACTAAGAGGCAACCACAGAGGAACTGTAAATCAGTTTCTCAAGAGTAGTGTCTGGTACTCATATCCCACCCATGAGACAAGTGAGGTAATGTTTACCCAAGCCAAACCTTGCCTCAGGCGTTTGCGGGGCACTACACCCCACCTTCTTCCTGGACCCAACTTCCCCATTTCTCTCAGCCTATCACAGCATTCCCTCACAGCCATAACCTTATTTGGACATGTTGGCCTTCTCCTCTAGCCTCCCCCCTCCCTCCCAAATCTTCCCTCCACGCCCAGCAACAGCTTAGCCCTATCAGAAGACAACACGCTCACCCCCGCCAAACTCTGCCTATAAAACTGCACGGCTCTCCCTGAATAAAGGTCTTACCTTCCAGCAAGCAAGTGAGTGGTGTCTCTTCATTTAGTACTGTCAGGGAGACCACAGGGCACCAAACGGCGACCCTGTGACAACTTCTCCTTAACCTCCGTGAAGACCAGGGAGCCGGGCCTGCGCTCTCCTGACAACTTCTTCACCCCCCCACCGTTCCCGGAGTGCACGCCGGACGGTCCACAACTAGCCAGTGTCGACCCCCGGGCTGCAGCAGGGCTGATCACCCTCAGGCCCGGGAACAAAGCGGCAGACAAGCATCTTCTGTACAAGCTGGGACCAGAGAAGCTTCTTCCCTGGTAATAGAAGGGTAGGTTCAAGGGACAAGTGAGACTCCTGAATGGAGAGTATGGAACTCTGATTCCCTGATGAAAGATTTTTCCAGCAGCGGTCATGTTTGCTCCCAGCTACTGTTTTCAACACTTCTCCCACTCATGTTAGGGGTAGAGCCTGTGGAGAGGAAATTTTTTAAGAAGACTTTCTAGAGTCTTTCCAGACACAATTCTCTGGGACATTTTGGAATTTGTCTGTGCAGACTTTGTGGGTCACTTACCCAGCTTGATTATTTAAACACAAACAATTCTAAAGATTTATAATAAGTTTTTGTTTTATCAAAAATAAAACCCTAAGCAAGAGAAACTGACCATCAGAGTAAACTCATCAAGATAATCAGTGCCTAAACATTAGCAAAAAATTATAAACCATATTAAGAAACAAGAAAATATGTCTCAGTCAAAGGAACAAATTATAAAATCATAGGAGACAAAATATTTAGAACAACTAATCAAAGATATCCAAGCAAATCTCCTAAATTAATATCAGGAGATAAAAGAAGAAATAAAGGATATCAAGAAGACACTAGGGGACATAAAGATGAATTTTAAACATGCAGAGAAAAATAACAGAACTTATAGCAATGAAAGACACAATTGAAGAGATTAAAAATACAGTAGGATCATACAAAACCAGAAGAAATAATAGCAAATTTGAAGATAGGTCATCCAAAATCACATACACAAAACAACAGGTAGAAAAAAAAAATACATGTATTTTGGAACACCATGATTACGCAAAAATATTTACAATTGCTTTGTCTTCTTTGTACATTGCCCCTTTTATAAATATATAGTGTCCTTCTTTGCCCCTTATAACAGTTTTACCGTTCAATTATATTTTGCCCAATATTAGCCATTGAATTTAGAAATATAGAAATTATACAAAGCATTTTCTCTGCAATGGAATGAAGCTGAAAATCAACAATGGAGAGGTAACTGGGAAATTATATATATACATATGAAAGTCAACAACACACTCAAACAACAGTGGGTAAAAGAATAAATTCCATGAAATTCAGAAAATATCTGAAAATGAATGTATACTAGGACATGGCATATATAAGCTCATGAAATGCAGCCAAGGCAGTTGAAGAGGGAAATATATAGCCCAAACACCCACATTAAAAAAGAAAAGAGCTAAAATCAAAGACTTAGTGGCACACCTGGATGAAATAGAACTAGATCAGCAAGCAAATCTAACATCAAGAAGAAGAAAATAAATGACAGAGATTAGAGGAGAAAGGAAATTGAGAACATTAAAATAAAACAATAGAGAGGATTAACATAGAGAGGATTAACAATACCAAAAGTTTATACTTTGAGAAGATTAATAAAACTGACAAACCCTTACCTAGACTAACTATGGAAAGAAAAAGAAATTCAGATAAATAAAATCAGAAAAGGGAGAGGGCACATCACCACTGATCCCACAGAAATAAAAAAAGGATTATGAGAGGATATTAGGAACAACTTTATGCCAACAAATTAGTCAACTTGGATAAAATGGACAAATTCCTAGAAAAACACAAACTAAATTGACACTAGAAGAAATAGAAGACTTCAACAAAGAAATTACAAGTAAAGAGATTGAATCAGCCTCCAAAATCCTACCAAAAAAGAAAAGTCTAAGACCAGATGGCATCGCAGGAGAATTCTACCAATCATTCCAAGAAGAACTAATATCAATCCTGCTCTCACTCTTCCAAAAAAAATGTAAATGAGAACATTACCTAATTCATTCTAAGAAGCCAACATCACCCTAACACCAAAACCAGACAAAGACACAGCAAGAAAATAAAATTAGAGACCAAGCTCTTTAATGAATTTAGATACAAAATTCCTTAACAAAATATTTCCATGTCAAATCGAACAACACATTTATTGATTATACACCATGATAAAGTGGGCTTTACCTTGCAAGCATAACTTAACACAAGAAAAATAATTAATGCAATTCACCACTTAACAAATTGAAGGGGGAAAAATCTCATGACCATATCTTTCAATGCAGAAAATGCATTCAACAAAATCCAGCATCTTTTCTTGATAATAACACTATAAAGTAGGAATCAAAGGAAATATCCTCAATATGATAAAGAACACATATGAAAAGCCCACAGCTAATATCATAGTGCTGAAATACAGAAAGCTTTCTCTTTAAAATCCAGAAAGAGGAAAGGAATTTAGTGTCATCAATCTTTTTCAACATGGTTTTAGAAGTTCTTGCTAGAGCAGTTAGACAAAGAATTAAAAAGCATCAAAATGGGAAAGGAAGAAATAAAACTTACACTGTTTTCAGTTTGCACGATCTAAATAGGAGGAGTCCTGAAAAATCTACAATTAATAATTGAGTTCAGCAAAGTGGCAAGGTATAAGGTCAAGATGCAAAATGCAGTAGTGCATCTATACACTAGTAATGAGAAATCTGAGGAGAAAATCAAGAAAAATTCCATTTACAATAGCAACTAATCAAATCAAATATCTAAGAATATGGAGTGGATGTTGCTCAAGATGCTGAGCACCTGCTTCTCCATAAGAGGTCCAGGGTTCAGTTTGCAGTGCCTCCTAAAAACAATCAATCACAACAAAAAAATGCAAGCAAATGGAAAAAAAATTCAGCAGAGAAAATGTGACTCAGTGGTTGAATGCTGGCTTCCCACATACAATTTCCAGGTTCAATCCCCAATGCAAGTACTTCAGAAAAAATCAAGGAATAAATTTGATTAAGGATATAAAGGACTTGTACAGAAAACTCCAAAACTTTGTTAAAAGAAATAAAAAATACCTAAATAAATGGAATGATAGTCTATGTTCATAGATTGGAATACCAAATACCATTAATGTGTCAATCTACCTAAATTTAGGTACAGATGCAACAAAATCCTAATAAAAATTGCAACTGTTTTTTTCCAGAAATAGAAGAACCAATTATGAAATTTATTTGGAAGGCTAAGCAGCCCCAAATAGCCAATAACATTGAAAAAAGAACAAAGTTGGGGGCCTTATGCTAACTGGTTTTATTAATTAATTTATTTATTTATTTTTATATTTACATTTTTTTTTTATTATGGGTAAAAATCTAAATTCTCACAATACATACAAACATTTGCAAAATGATATATAAATATATATGCATATATGTGTATTTGCTTACAAAAATGTTGTTTATATATATATATAAACATATATTTTAAGAGGTGCTTAGATTACCCAAAATTATACACGGAACCCACTGGGATTCCCATGTTGCCCACCTCCCACACCTCCCATCACATCCCACACAAACATCTCCCACAGTGTGGCCCACCACCCTCAATCAACTTACACATCCTGGAGCCTTGCCACCAACCATAGACCACAGTTCACACTGTAGACCACACTCTCTCCCACTCAGTTCTGAGTCGTGTGTGCTGATTTAAAATGGCCTACATCCATTGCCACAACAGTACTCAGGACAACCTCCAACTCCCAAAGAAGCCACAGTATTTCAACTGCTCGTCCCCTCCCTACCCCAAAAGTGTCAAGTGGCCACAGGCTCCACCTCATTGTTATAATTTCTTGCATTGCTAGAATCAGCATATGTGAACAAGAGAATACCATCAAGTCCACTCTAGTCCATAGTTCTTCCCCCAATCCTGAGGGGACTGGGATGGTGATGTCCACTCCAACTCCAAGTGAGAGAGGGCTTATATCCCATGGATATGGTGGGTAGGATGATCCTGCCTGCATATGCAGGCCCTCTCCATTCCCTGGGATGGCCGTTGCCCATTGTTGTCTCCTTGCCAGGTGACTTGGATGAGTCCATTGAGCTGTAGGGTAGGAGTTGCAGCTCCACCGAGATTCCATGCACACCGGGCACATAGGTAGGCCAGAGGCTCCAGTCTCTGGAAGTATACCTAAAAACTTCAGCATCACATATAGGTTTGTATATAAGGGACTGATGAACCATGTGCAGGGAGGACTTATTTGAGTCCAATTCTGTCACTCTCAGGAGCACAGATTCCAAAATAGAGCCCACTGATAAGGCATCAGTCTCTGGGTCTAACCCCACTTATATAGGACCTGGGTGACTCCAGAGCTCTCAGGAGCCCCTCTATGTGGGGTGATAGGCACTTAGATGTTCTATGAGCTCCTACGGAGGTGTGCGTAAGAGTTACCTCTGGGATGACCTCCTGACTCTCTTTGAAGTCTCTTAGCCACTTGAACTCATTTGTCTTTACCATTTCCCCCTTTTCTTCAAGGTCTTTTTCCAGTTGTGTTGCCAGTTGGCACTTGGGAAAAGTTTTCAATTAGCAATAATCGTGCCTCGGATAAACCTCATTGGCTACGATACTGCCACTGTGCAAAGCTGCCAGCTGGCACTTGGTATTAATCCCTCATTGCCAGGGAGGCTCATCCCCGGGAGTCATGTCCCACGTTGGGGGGAAGGTAATGCAATCATATGCTGAGTTTGGCTTAGAGAGAGGCCACATTTGAGCAACAAGGAGGCTCTCAGGTGGCAAACCTTAGGCACCCCACAACTGCAGGCTAAGTCTCATTTACAAGAGCAAAGACTCACAAGGGTAGTCATCAATAAAAAAAAAAAATCAGTGGGTCATCCTATTTTGATAGGCACTGTCCCTACACTCAGAGGACTATTGCTGCTCCCTTGGAGACTGTGACAGAGCTCTCCAGGCTAGGATTTCAGATTCCCTCATTTATTGTGTGATTATCCACCCATCGTGACCATGCCCCATCCCCCAATCATTTGAATGATTTTGTATATCTTTCATGTATATTCGGATGAACCAATCCCCACGAACCACCCCCAATAATCCCCCGCAGTACCCATTGTAACCCTTCTGTGATCCAAATCCTCCATGAACATTTAGTCCATAAAATAATCAAATACACTTACTAGGAAAAAGAAACAAGTGTGATAAGCGTACATGCAAGAGACAAACATAAGGAAACTCAGGGGGAAAAAAAAAAGAGAGAAGGAAAAAAAACAAATAATCAAACAAAGAACAAAACAAAATAAAATATAATTAGTGGATTGGGACATTCAAAAAATGGGCAAAAAAGCAAAGGAAATGCCTTTAAAATATATATATATATATATATTCATTTTTTTCCTTTCTTTTTTCTTTTTTCCCTTTTTTCCTTCCCTTTATCACTGTGCTAACTGGTTTTAAAGAACATTGCAAAGCTACATTGCCCAAAGCAGCATGGTATTGGCACAATAGATATATTAACAAATGGACTCAAATTGAGAGTTTAGAAATAGAACCTCACAACTGTGGGCAATAAATATTGACACAGCTGTCAAGTTCCCTCAACTGGGACAAAATTATTTCTTTAACAAATGGTGCTAGAATAATTAGTTATCCAAATCCAAGAGAATGATAGAGGACCCCTATCTCACACCCTATAAAAAAGTGACTCAAGATGTATCAAAGACCTAAATATAAGATCCAGGAATATAAAACTCCTAGAAGAAAATGTAGGGAAGAATCTTCAAGGTCATGTGACAGACAATTCTTTCATAACTTCACACACAAAGCATGAAAAAATTAAAGGAAAATTAGGTAAATGGGACTCTATTAGTCAGACAAAGGGGTTTTGATGCAAAATACCAGAAATCACTTGGATTTTATAAAGGGTATTTATTTTGGGTTAGAAGCATATAGTCATAAAGCATAGGTTACTTCTCTAACCAAAGTCTTTGCCACATGTTGGGGCAAGATGGCTGCCAACATCTGCAAGGATTTAGGCTTTATGGGTTCCTCTATTCCAGGGGCTGCATTTCTTTCTGGCCTCAGCTGCTATGCTCTGACCACAAGGCCATCTGTAGATTATCAGGTGAATGGCTCTCTTTCCCCAGGGCTTCTGCTGTGTCTAAGGAGCAATCTTTATTCCTTTGTGTTCTTTTACTGTGTGTTCACTTCCCAGGCTCAAGCTCAAAATCTCCCAGCTCTGTCTTTTGCCATGTCTTTTCTCTGTGAGCTCCCAACCACCAAAGGGCAGGGACTCAATGACATACTGACATGGCCCAATCAAAGTCCTAATCATAATTTAATCAATTAAAAGTGATACTTCTGACAGGCTAGTTTACGAACATAATCCAAAACTATTTTTGGAATTCATAAACAATGCCAAACTGCTACAGGAACCTTCTAAAGATTAAAAAAAAAAATTGTGCTTCAAATAAATTTGTCAAGAAAGTGAATGCTATTTAATGGATGAAAATAATTGGAAACCACATAGCCGATAAATGTCTAAATCCATCATATCAAGAGGTATCCTACAACTCAGCAATAAAAAGACAAACAATAAAATTTAAAAGTGGACATATACTTGAATAGATATTTTCCCAAAGAGATAATAGAAATGGCTATAAAATCCATGAAAAGATTATTAACATTGCTAACTATTAGGGAAATGCAAATTAGAACCACAGAGAGATGTCATTGCACACCTACTAGACTGGCCAAAACTATTTAAATAAAAACAGAAGTGTTGGAAAGGATGAGAGAAATAGGAATGAACACTCATTTACTGCTGTTGGGAATGTAAAATGGTACAGCCAATGTGGAAGACAAATTGATAGTTCCTCAGAAAGCTAGGTATTTGAATGCCATATGATCTGGCAATCTCACCACTAAGTATAGTCTCAGAAAAAAAATGAAGGAATGATCCCAAACAGTCATATGCACAAAAATGTTGATAGAATTATTATTCATAATTTTAAAAAGATGAAATTAACTCAGGTATCCATGAAAAGATGAATGGATAAACAAGAAATGTTATATTCATATTATGGAGTATTATTCACCTGTGAGAATATGACAACATGGGTGAAATTCAAGGAACATAAGTTGAATGAAATAAGCCTGACACAAAAGGACAAATACTAATATGAACTTATTATTATAAGCAAACTCTTAGAGGTAGAATATAGAGGAGAGTTCACCAACTTATAGTATGGGGATAGTGAATAGGGAGCTGATGCTTAATCACTCATAATTAAGTTGATTGTAATTGTTTGGAAATAGACAGAGGTGATGGTAGCAAATTACTCTGATTTTTAAAATTATCATTCCTTAAACACATGTGTTATTATGGCTGGAAGGGGAAGTTTTGTGTCATATATGTTACTAGAAGAAAAGTTAGAGGATAAAACATGGGATTGTATTACAGAGTGAACCTTCTTGTGGATGAGGATTGTGGTAAATAACGCAAATAATATAAATTTTTTATGATCTATGCAAAAGTATGTCATGAAAACATACTTTTAATAATAGGGTGGTATATAGGGAAAATAAATCTAAAGAAAAAAGTTGACTATAGTTAACAGTCATACTTTTAACATTCTTTCATCAATTGTAATAAAGGTACCCCACCAAGGTTAAGTTTCAACAATAGGGATTGTAAGGGAATAGTGTAAATTTTATTTTTAGAAAATATTATATGTTAGAGAAATACCAAATTTTATTGTCAATTATACTGCTATACTCAGTCTTCTCTGAAAGTATGTGCAGCCAGCTGCAGGACAAAGTTTCAGCTTCAGAAAATATGAAGAACTTGTGAAGCAAGAGACTTAAAGCCATCAGATTGTTTTTATGCTGTCTGAGCCCTAAAACCCAGCAGACATGTGACCAACACCTACTCTCCAGTTCTTCGGACCTTCCCTGGAGGCTGCTGCTGCTGATAGACCAGCCCAATCCTAAAATCAAGGAGTATCATCAACTGTGAACAAAACATTCCATTCTTCTGACCCATAATATCTACATCCCTTCTTAACCTGAAACAGAGTGGACATCATCCCAAATACCTCAAGACTGAGGAATGAACAAAAATAAGTGTAGAGAGGAATGCAACTACTGAGAAAAGCAAATTTATAGTTTTTGTAGCTATTATCTTTTCTTAAATGAGTAATTTGTAACATTGATATAAAAATAAAAAATATATAGTCCATAAAAATAAATATTGAAAAATATTAAAGATATATGCAAAACAAAATAAAACAAATGCCTTATTACAAAGCTATAGCAATTAAAAATGTATAACTGGTGTAAGGGTAGAAAAGTAAATGAATGGAATAGAATTAAGAAACCAAAAATAAATTCATATGGCTATATGAATTTCAACAAGGTTGTCAAGATCCTTCAAAATGAATGAGTAACCTTTTTGACAAATAGTGTTGGGGCACTGATTAATGGCATACAGAAAAATTATTTTAGCCCCCTACTTTACATTGCATATATGATGTTTAAGCTAATGTATCAACTCGTCAAGATAATTGTGCCCAGTTGTTTGGTCAAGAAAGCACTGGGCTAAATGTAATACAAGGACATTTATGATTACTAGTGAGTTTACTGCATAGAAAGCTGATTACATCTACATCAGCCAGAAAGATTAACATCAGCAATGAGTGAAGCTTTATCCAATCAGTTGAATGCCTTATAAGGTGAAGTGATTGTAACATTCAGAGAGAATTTCCCAGCTCTTCTTTGGACAGCCAGCATCTCCTAGAAACTCAACGAGAACCTTCATTGGGATTTCATTGGAACTCCTGGTTTGCAGACTGCCTGTAGAATCTGGACTTGTGCTTCCCCATGATCATGTGAGAGAATCTCATAAAATCTCATACTATTGACAGATATCTGCTGTTGATTCTGTTTCCCTAAAGAACCCTGAATAATACAACTTGGTAACAGGAGTATATCACCCAGTCTCCAGCCTGCCCCAGGGAGTCTGGACTTCCTTCCAACCCTGACATGGGTACCAACCAAATTGAAGCCTGCACTGCCCAAACTCTGGCCTGCCCCAGGGAGTCTGGACTCCTTCCCAGTCCTGAGGCAGGTGCCTGCCAAACTTCAGCATGTACTGCCCAGCTTCCAGTCTGTCCTGCTGCATCTGCCTTCCAACCCCTGCCTGAAGTGTTTAATCCTGTCTCACCAGAAGAAAATGGAAAAGAATGCCCTGAGGTCAGTAGCTTGCAAGATATTTCTAATCCTTTTACCCACCCCCTCCACGCCTTTTGACCTTGAGACCTACTAATAGAATAAAATCACAAGAAGCCCCAAAGGTGAAATACAAAGTGTGATCCATGAGGAAGTATGCTATACTCTGAAAGAACTGCATAAGTTTTCCAACATATATAGACAGAAATCAGGAGAATATGTGTGGGAATGGATACTAAGGGTATGGAATAATGGTAGGAGGAATATAAAGTTGGATCATGCTGAATTTATTGATATGGGCCCACTAAGCAGAAATTCTGGATTCAATGCTATAGCATGAGGGGTTAGAATGAGCTCTAACAGTCTGTTTGGGTCGCTGAAACATGGATCAAAAATGGCCTAGCATATGAGGTTGAGATGCCCAATTTGACATGGTATACAATAGAAGAGGGAATTTAAAGGCTCAGAGAGATTGGAATTCTAGAATGGATTTGAGACCTGACAACCAACCCCAGGAATGTCCAGAGGATACACCTTTAACCAGGACTGTGAGTGATAAATTTGTAAGATTAACCCCATCTTCCCTGAAGAGCTCTGTGGTTGTTCTTCTCTTTAGTCCAGATATTAATATATGGAGGGCTGTAATGGAATTAGAATCCTTAAACATTATGGAGATGATCAGATCCCAGTCAGGTAAAAGTCAAGTATCAGCTGGCAGTTAATTGCCAAAAACAAGGTGGGCATGGCTACTGCAGTGAAAGGCAGATAGAAAGCAGCACTCAAGATAGTCAGAGCCACATAGAATTATGACATGGGGTAATAGATCAGGGGTACCAAAAGTGAAATAGATGGGCAGTCCACTAAATTTCTTCTGGTTCTGTATAAGCAGAAGAGTTCTAGGTCAAGTGAACAAAACCCTAAATCAAATTACACATGCAGAGAAACATGGCACCTTAATCAATTCCCAGACTTGAGACAGTTTACAGACCCAAAGACACTTGAATGAGGAGAAGGCCAAGAAGACACTTGGGAAAAGATCCTGTTAAACTGCCAGAAATTTATACCATCAATCTTCCTCTCACCTTTCCCAGGGAGACCTATGGCCTTTTACCAGAGTTACTGTGCACTGGGGAAAAGGAAATTTTCAGACATTTCAGGGATTATTAGACACTAGCTCAGAAGTGACATTAATTCCAGTAAACCCAAAACATCACTGCTGTCCACCAGTCAAAGTAGGGGTTTATGAAGGTCCACCAGTCAGAGTAGGGGTTTATGAAGGTCAGGTGATTGATGGAGTTTTAGCTCAAGTCAGTCTCACAGTGCATCCAGTGAGTCCCTGGACCCATTATGTGGTTATTTCTCCAGTTCCAGAATGCATAATTGGAATAGACATACTCAGTAACTGGCAGACTCCCCACAATGGATCCCTGACTTGTGGAGTGAGGGTTATTATGTTTGGAAAGCCCAAGTGGAAGCCACTAGAACTGCCCCCATCTATCAAAATAATAAACCAAAGGCAATACTGGATTCCTGGAGCGATTGCAGAAATTAGTGCCACCATCAACGATTTGAAGGATGCAGGGGTGGTGATTCCCACCACATCCCCGTTCAACTTTTCTATTTGGCCTGTGCAGAAAACAGATGGATTTTGGAGGATGACAATAGATTTTCATAAACTTAACCAGGTGGTGACTCCATTTGCAGCTGCTGTCCCAGATGTGGTATCATTGCTTGAGTAAATCAAAACACATTCACTGGTACCTGTTATGCAGCTGTTGATCTGGCAAATGCTTTTTTCTCAATTGCCATTAATAAGGACCACCAGAAACAGTTTGCTTTTAGATGGCAAGGCAAACAGTATACCTTCACTGTCCTGCCTCAAGGTTATATCAGCTCTTCACCCTGTGTCATAATATTGTCTGCAGGGAACTTGATCATCTCTCCCTCTCACAAGACATCACACTGGTCCATTATATTGATGATACATTGATAGGACCTAGTGAGCAAGAAGAAGCAAAAACTCTAGACTTACTTTTAAGGCATTTGTGTGAGAGAGGAAGGGAGATAAATCCAAGAAAAATACAGAGGCCTTCAACCTCAGTGAAATTTCTAGGTGTCTAGCGGTATGAGACATGTCAAGATACCCCTTCTAAAGTTAAGGATAGGCTGTTGCATCTGGCTCCTCCTATGACCAAAAAAGAGTCACAATGCTTAGTTGATATCTTTGGATATTGGAGAAAACACATTTCTCATTTGGGTGTGCTACTCCAGCCCATTTAGCAAGTGACCAGGAAAGCTGCTAGTTTTGATTGGTGACCAGTATAAGAAGAGGCTCTGCAACAGGTCCAGGCTGTTGTGAAAGTTGTGCTACCTCTTGGGTCATATAGCCCAGCAGATGCAATGATGCTGGAAGTTTCAGTGGCAAATAGAGATACTGTCTGGAGCCTTTAGCAGGCCAATAGAGAAGAATCACAGAAGAGACCCTTAGGATTTTGGAGCAACGCCCTCCCACTCTCTGCAGATAACTACTCTCCTTTTGAGAAACAGCTTTTAGCCTGCTACTGGGCCTTAGTAGAGACTGAGTGCTAAACCATGGGTCATGAAGTTACCATGAGACCTGAGTTGCCTCTCATGAGCTAGGTAGTGTATGATGAATGAAACCATAAACTTGGGGATGAACAGCAGCACTCTATAGTAAATTGGAAGTCATATATATGAGATAAGGCCCCAGGAGGTCCTGAAGGCACTAGTAAGTTACTTGAGGAATAGCCCAAATGTCCATGGTCACCATCTTTGCCATGTTACCTTCTCTTTCCAAGCCCACAGCTTTGGCCTCTTTGGGAATCCCTTACAATCAGTTGACTGAGGAAGAGAAATCTCAGGCCTGGTTTACAGATGGTTCTGCACAATATGCAGGTACTACCCAGAAGTGGACAGCTGCAGCACTACTGCAGCCTTTTTCCGGGACATCCCTGAAGGATAAGGTTGAGGACAAAGCCTCTCAGTGGGCAGACCTTCGAGTAGTGCACCAAGTTGTTCATTTTGCTTAGAAAAAGAAATGGTCAGAGGTGCATGTGTACACTGATTCATGGGCTGAGGATAGTGATTTGGCTGGATTGTCAGGGAATTGGAAAGAACATGAGTGTAAAATTGGTGACAAAGAAGTTTGGGGAAAAAGTATTTGGATAGACCTTTCTGAGTGGGCAAAAACCTTGAAAATATTTGTGTCCCACATGAATTCTCACCAGAGGGTAACTTCAGCAGATTGAGATTTTAATAATCAAGTTGATAAGATGATCCACTCTGTGGCTAATGTTCAGCCTCTTTCAACAGCCACTCTTGCCATTGCCTAATGGGCTCATGAACAAAGTGGCCAAGGAAGTAGGGATGGAGGTTATGCATGGGCTCAGCAACATGGACTTCCCCTCACCAAGGCTGACTTGGATACAGCCACTGCTGAATGCCCAATCTGCTAGCAGCACAGACCCACACTCAGCCCCTGATATGGCATCATTCCTTGGGGGTGACCAGCCTGTTACCTGGTGGCAGGTTGATTACATTGGACCACTTCCAGCATGAAAGGGGTAGCAACTTGTTTTAACTAGAATAAGCACATACTCCAGATATGGGTTTGCATTTCCTACATGAAATGCTTCTTCCAAAACTATCATCCATGGACTTACCAAATGTCTTATCTACCACTGGGGTATTCCACACAGCATTGCATCTGATCAAGGAACCCATTTTACAGCAGATGATGTATAGGAATGGGTACATGCCCATGGAA
Source organism: Tolypeutes matacus (assembly GCA_026826555.1). Taxonomy (NCBI): domain Eukaryota; kingdom Metazoa; phylum Chordata; class Mammalia; order Cingulata; family Chlamyphoridae; genus Tolypeutes; species Tolypeutes matacus. The sequence continues at coordinate 490,762 of JAKSZT010000774.1, read as the reverse complement.
TTCAATGGTCTTACTATTTTCCCCATCACCCTGAAGCAGCTGGATTGATATAAAGGTGGAATGGCCTTTTAAAGACTCAATTATGGTGCCAACTAGGTGGCATTACCTTGCAGGGGTGGAGCAACGTTCTCCAGGAGGCTGTGTATGCTCTAAATCAGCATCCACTCTATGGTGCTCTTTCTGCCATAACCAGGATTCATGGGTCCAGGAATCAAGGGGTGGAAATGGGAGTGGCACCACTTACTATTACCCCTAGTGATCCACTAGGAAATTTTTTCTTCCTGTCCTTGCAATCTCAAGCTCTGCTGGTCTACAGCTTTTATTCCCTAAAGGAGGAGTGCTGTCCCCAGGGAACTCAACAATGATTCCATTGAACTGGAAGTTAAGACTGTCATCTGGCCACTTTGGGCTTCTCTTACCTGTGAATCAACAGGCAAAGAATGGAATTCCTGTACTGGCTGGAATGATTGATCCTGACTATAAAGGGGAAATAAGACTGCATCTACATAATGGGGGTAAAGAAGAGTTTGCCTGGAGTGCAGGTGAACCTTGAAGATGTCTTTTAGTACTACCATGCCCTGTAATTAAAGTCAATGGAAAATTGCAACAAACCAATCCTAGCAGTACTAACAAAGGCCCAGAATCTTCAGGAATGAATGTTTGGGTCACCCCACCAGGCAAAGAACCACGGTCACCTGAAGTGATGGCTGAGGGTAATGGGAACATGGAATGGGTAGCAGAAGAAGGTAGTGATAAATATGAACTTCAGCCATGTGACCAGTTACAGAAATGAGGACTGTAATGGTCATGAATCTTTCTTCCTTGTTTCATTATGAGTATAATTGAATATGTACACAAAATGAATTTCTTTGTTTTCTTCCCCACCCTTTACCCTTATCATATGATAAGCTGTATTAGTTTCATGTCATGATATTTAAGGATGTCAAGTTATGCATGAATATTACCCAAGTACTTGCATCCTATTCTGTAGGGAATTAGTGTGTTTTCAGTTGTAGGCAGGAGAGTTGAACACTGTTATTTATTTATGCATGTGTTTTATTGTTTTTACTTATTTATTTATTTAATAATGCATGTCTTTTATTGTTTTTACTTAGTGATTAAGTATCATTTAAGGTAATGTCTATGGTTGCCAAGTTGACAAATGGTGGACTGTAATGGTTAAGGTAATGCGTCAACTCAGCAAGGTTATTGTGACCAGTTGTTTGGTCAAGTAAGCACTGGGATAATTGTAATACAAGGCCTTTTATGGACTTTAGTTATCAGTGAGTTTACTGCATAGATAGCTGATTACATGAACTTCAGCCAGGATGATTGCCCTCAGCAATTAGTGATGCTTTATCCAATCATTTGAATGCCTTATAATGGGAAGTGATTTCAGCATTCAGAGAGAATTTCCCAGCTCTACTTTGGATAGCTATCATCTCCAGGAAACTCATAAAGGACCCTCATTGGACTTTCATTGGAGTCTGGTTTGCAGCTTGTCTCTGGGACTTAGTCTTGTATATCCCCACTGTCACATGAGAGACCCTTATAAAATCTCATAGTATTGACAGATATCTCCTGTTGATTCTTTTCCCTAGAGAACCCTGACTAATACAGCATATAACAATAATGCAAAATGGTTGAAGCTCTAATTTAAAAACTAAAATTAGTAAATCTTAGAGTCAACATAGAGATAAATCCTCATGTGCTTAAATGTGGCTCAAATATATGATCTGATACCAAAGCACAAGTAGTAATACTTATACACAAATTGTAATTAATCAAAATTAAAGAATTTTGGCATAGATTAAAAAGGGTAGATTAGGTAGGAAATTTTGCAAACTGCTCCTTCCACTCATAAAATGAAAAAGCTGGAAAGAGAGTATGGAATACCTATATAGAAACCTTGAAAACAGAATGGATATTTAGAAAATCTGTAAAAGTGTCAGAGGAAGGAGGAAGCTACTAAGATTTCAGATTTTATAACTTAAAAAACAAACCAGTTATCTGCCCCAGTAACTCACCTCCATGGCAGCAGCTGTGGAATTGACTGCAGCTGCAGCAATGCAGTCCAGATTCTGGCAGCAGTGGGCTGAAACCAGGGCTAGCTAAGTAAAACTCTTCCTCTAATAGTTGGGATTGAAAAGATTGAGGTTGGTTTGTGGGATCTGTGAGGGACCAGCTTGGAAGCAAATCTTAGTTATGGCCCTCTGGGAGCAGTGCTTCCAGCCTCCCACCAGCAACCACGTGGACATAAAGGGTGTATGGGATTTTTTGGATTGCATATCCCTGAGTGCAGAGCATAAACTTTAGCCTTTTACCATCCCTCTACAGCAACAATTCCTGGCTTCAAAACAGCATCTACAAGGACTTAAAGACACCACACACTTTTTCATTGATTATTTTTTCTTCCTTTGTTTTTTAGTCTGGTAACGCACTGAGGTCCTAGAACAGTTAATAGCAATAATTTTTCTTAGAAGTGGTGTCTTCTGGCTTTACAGTAGGTTCTACAGGCACAAAAAAGAGTTAGTGTCCTGCCTTCTCATTTCTTTATTTTTAATTTTTTTCCTGGGTTGACTCTTTCTCTCATATGTGTTTTGGGGCTGCTGGATTTCTGAGGGACAAGCAGGGACACTAGTTTATGTTTAGGTCTTGTTAGAAGCAGCTTCTGGCTTCCCACTTGCATAAAATAAGACACTTGGGGAGGACATTCACTTCATTAGTTATTCTTCATTTCCTTCTTGGATTTTTGTTTCTTTGTTTTTCTTTTTTTTTTTTGGTTGTTTGTGTGTTTTGTTTACTAGTATTTTATTTCTTTTTCTCTTCTCTGTCTCTCTCTTTCTTTCCTTTTTGTTTTCTACTATTTGTTGGCCTGGTACAAAAGAGTGAGAGAAATAGTTTTTCAGAGTGACTATAGCTTAATATTCAGACTGTTCAAATCTCAACTAAATTAAATTTAAAAAAAAAAATTCTAGTAGACAGAAAAGTATGGCCCAGTCACAAGAAAATATAATTCAATGGAAAATATATCAAAAGAAAGGCAGTTTCTACAATTATTAATCAAAGAATTTAAGACAACTCTCATAAACACGAACAATGAACTAAAGGAAAACATGGAAAAAGAATGAAAGGAAACCAGGAAAATCATAAATGAATAAAATATGAATTTAAGTAATTAAATAGAAATTGTAAAGATCCAAATGAAAATTGTGGAACTCCAAAATTTAATACATGAACTAAAATATTAAAAGAATTAGTGGACACAAATTCAAAGTAATTGATATTATCTAATTTGAGTAACAGAAAAAGAATGAGAAAAAAAAATGAAGCAAGCCTTAGGAACTATGGCACACCATCAATTCTATAGATATATATACTATAAGAGAAGAAGAGAGACATAAAATGCTAGAATAATAATTGAAGGAATAATGTCAGAAAACTTCCAAAATGTGATGAAAAAATGCATATACAAATCCCAGAAGCTCGATGAATGTCAAGTAGGGAGAACCCAAGTAGATCTAATCAAAACCTATGATGATTAAACTGTCCAGTGCCAAGGACAATGAAACAATCGTAAAAACAACAAGAATGAAGTGATATGTCACATACAAAGGAACATTAATGAGATTAATATCTGATTTCTCAATTGAAATCATGGAAACCAGATGGCCATGGGAGGATATATGTAAGGTGATGAAATAAAAAAACAAACAATATAGTATATTATTATAATAGTATACTAGGTATATTATTCTAGAAAAACAAACAAAAAGTTATCCTAGAATAATATACCTAGAAAAGTGTCCTTCAAAACTGAGGGAAATTGACATTTTCAGGGAAAAAAAATTGAGGGAGTAATTACAACTAGACCTGCCTTAAAAGATATGATAAAGGGAGTTCTCCATTTTGAAAAGAATACTAGAGAATAACTTGGTGCTGAATGAAGAAATAAAGATCTCCGGTGTACATAAATACATGGGAAAATATATGTGTGAATATTATTCCATTTGTCAATGGTAATGTCTGTTACTTCTCAAAAGCCTAAAAATTCAAATAAATAAATAAAACAAACATAAATCTTTGACATTGTGTACAGAATGCATGAAAATGTAATTTATGACATTATCAAAATAAATGGGAAGGATGGAGCGATAGGTTCTATGTATTTATGTTATTGAAGTCAAGTCAGAATCACTATAAAGTAAATGCCAATAGATTTTCTATGCTAAATGCAATACCCATGGTATTAATAAAGAAAATATATCTAAAAATCTACACAAAGGAAAGAAGAAGTGATGCAAAATGACTCATTATAAAAGATCAGCTAAACAAAAAGAAAGTTAATAATGGAGGAAAGGAGAGACAAAATATTTGAATTACAACAATCAGAAAAATGGTAAAAAATACATCTTGCCTTATTAACTTCCCTAAATGTAAAAGGTTTTTTTCTCTCTAACAAAAAGTGTCAGATTGGCAGAAAGGGTAAAGAAACATTCCCCACTATATGTTGCTGTTTACAAGAAATCCATATTAGATCCATAGATAAAACAGGTTAAAAGTGACAGGATGGAAAAATATTTGGTGCAAATAGAATCAATATAGAACCAATCAATGGTGACATTTTCAAATAAAATACACATTAAGGCAAAAGACAAAAATGAGATGATCAGTAAAGTGGTCAATTAAACATGATGATTTTTAAAATTATGAAAACATATGCATTTAGCAGCAAAGTTCCATAATATATGAAGTAAACATTGACAGAATTGAAGGGAGAAATAGCCAGTACCACAACAAAAGTTGATGATTTCAATACACTACTTTCAACACTGGATAGAACATCTAAACAGAAAATCGATAAGACAACAAAGGACCTATAAAACACTGTAAACCAACTAATTGTAAGCAACAAATATAGGACACTTCACCCAACAATAGTGGAACACAAATTCCTTTCAAGTATAAACCATATATATGTTCAGGCACAAGAGAAGTGTTAACGGAGTTTGGCTCTTCCACTAATTCTGTTTAGCAGTGGAATGTCTTTGAGTAGTACCCTCAGTGTTATGAAGTCTCTGTAAATCTCAACCCTACGTGGTTCCCTGCCTGAACAATTGACCCAGGAAGGCTGAGAGCTGTCACTGATTTCCAGCTCCCCATATCTAACTCTGCCAATCACCCTTTCCCTTTTGATACCTGATGGTGTCAGTACCCTGATACAGGGCACTGAAGAGTTTGAGGCAGGCTGGGATTAATTCTACTTTTTGTTGTTGCTAATTTGTGTGTGTCTGTGTGTGTGGGCAGGGTGCTCTTATATTCAAAACAAACAACAAAAATCACTGAAGAAATAGCAAAAGCATATTACATTGTGGTGTAATTCAAATGTATATTTGCACATTGTAAATGATATATTAACACAAACACAAAGGCAATGGGTTGCTATATTTATAGGGCTAGAAGAAAAAGAAGTCAAGAAGAATTACCTATTTGGCAAAACTTTTTTTCAAAAATGGGAAGATTGAAATTCTCAAATAAACAAAAGCTTAGGAAGTTCATTCCCACTAGACCAGCCCTAAAATGTGATAAGGGTAATTCTATAGGAAAAAAGAAAGACCACCAGGCCATAGAATGAATGCGAATAAAGAAATAAAGATAGCTGCATGGGTAAATATAAATGCAAGTACTATAATATTTTTTGTTTTGTAACACCATTTTTTATTTTTTACAGGATCTAAAATTTAAATACACAAAAAGTAATGATAAATCTATGGTTTGGGACATGTAATGTATATAGGTATAATTTGTGAGTAGATCTATAAAAATGTTGGGCAACAGAGGGATATAAGAAAATAGGTTGTATATTCAGTTGAAGTTAAGTTGGTATCAAATCAAATGAGACTAACAGATTAAAAAGGATAAAGTTAGTTTACATGATATGCACAAAGAAAATATATATGAATCATATCCACAGAAGAAAAGGAAAATGGATTCTAAAAGATTTACTACAAAAAAAAAATCATCTAAATATTAAAGTAGAGAGTAGTGAAAGAACTGCGGAGCAAAGGTATAATAATTACAAACCCAAACAGCAAAGTAGTAGAAGAAAGTCCTGCATTATCAGTAGTTACTTTATATTTAAATGGATTAAAGACTGTAGTCTAAAGAGATTGGCAGAGTAAAAAGACATGATTCAACTCCATTTTTTAAAAATAAGAGATTTACCTTAATTTCAAAAACACAAGTAAAGTGAAATTTAAAATATGGAAAAACGTCTTTGAAAAAATATTGCAAAGACTAATCAAAAAGAAAAACGGGGATGGCTATTGTACTATCAAACAAAATAGACTAAAAACCACTCAATAGGTCATAAAAGAAAACCATTTGGTTATAAGTGTCAATATATCAAGAAGATAAAACAATTGCAAACAATTAGGTATAGAACAATTATACCTATAACAGAGTCCAAAAATATATTCCTTTATGGCCAGCTCTATATTAGTACAGTGAGTACTGTACTGTCAATAATTTATAGAACATTTACCAGAAGATCAATAAGGGAATAAAGGATTTGAAAATGTTATAAACCAACTAAACCTACAGAAATACATAAAAAACTTCATCCAACAATAGAACACTCTTCTTCTCAAATACACACATATTATTCTCCAGTATTGTGGCAGTTTGAAATTATTTTATGAATCCAAAAAGAGAAAGATTATATTTGTAAACTAATCTAATCCTCTGAGTGTGATAATCTTTCATTGCATTAAATTCAGTTAAAGGACCTTTGATTAGTTTACTTGATAGGATTAATTTGGGGCTTTTGATTTGACTATGTAAGCGAAGCCTAACTCAGGTTGACTCCCCACCCCCATACTGGGTCTAATACAAATGGACTTACACAGACAGACAGAGGGAAAAGGAAGGCACCATGTTTGACCATGCTGTGAAAGAAAGAGGAGAGCTTAAGCAAGAAGCCCACAAGAGGCTGGGCTTATGGAGAAGCTTAAGAGGATACCAGCCATGCTATATGCCTGATAGCTTACAGCTGAACTTAGCAAGAGAGTAGAATAGCTGAAACTGATATAGGAGGCCTGGAATGAAACAAGCCTTATGTCTGATTGCTCAAAGCTGAGCTCCATGAGATGGTAGATTCTGAAGTGAAAGGCTGAAACCTCCACAGAGATCAGCAGCTATCTTGCTTCACCATGTGTCAAAAAACTAGGATCGACAATAACTGACTTTGATGAGAAATATCACTGATGTTGTCTTGGTTTGAACTTTTCAAGGCTTTGGAACTGTAAGATTTTACCCACATAAATCCCCTTTATAAAAGCCAACAGATTTCTGGTACTTTGGATCAGCATCCCTTTCACAAACTAAGACAAATATAGACTCTATGTTAAGTAAGAAAAAACAAATCTCACAAAATTTAACACAAGCAAAATAATACAAAATACCTTTTCTGAATGAAATGTAATGAAGCTAAAAATTACTAAAAGATGGAGAAATAGAAAATTAACATATATGCTGAATTTAAACAATATACTCTTGATCAAAAATTGGGTCAAAGAAGAAATTACATGGGAAATTAGGATATATGAGAAAAATGGAAATACAATAAGAAATATAATAACAACATAGGAAATCATATAGGATGCAACAAAGGCAAAGTTCATATGGAAATTTATATATCTAAATGATTATATTGTAAAAAGAAGAAATATATCCAATCAATAATCTAAACTCACAACAGGAGGTACTAAAAGAAAAGAAGAAAAAACAAAAGCAATAGTGATAGAAAGGAAGAAAATAATATTAGTGCAGAGATAAATGAAACAGATAATAGTAAAAAATTTGAGAGAATCATCAAAAGCAAAAGTTGATTTTGGAGAATTGTGGGAAGATATCATCAGAGCAGGATGTCAGGACAAAATTCTTTCACAAAAACAACAGAGAAGCAACCAAAAGCTATCTGAAGGATCTGCTTTGTTGTGTAGCACTGTCCTATCAGCAGACCAGGACAGTGCTACACAACTCTCAGGAGGGTGGGGGACAGACAGGTGAAGAATACAAAACAACAAACATCAGTAACCAAACCTTGACACCTGGGAAATGATCCTTTCCACCATCACAAGATTAGTTGGAGTAAAACCTCTGCCTCACTGCAGCTTACTGAGAGGAGAACAGACATTTTCCTCCCTGTCAGCTGTTACAAGGGAAAGGGAGGGGGAGGAGGGCTTTTTTAAAGTGAATTTGGCCAGCAGAGCCTGCTTTGAATCTCTGCTCAGGCCAGACCAAGCACAAAAAAAGTGGAGATTGAAACATCTATTTGGAATGGTGCACTGATGTACAACGTTTGCTAGCCAGTATGGAAATTGGATGGACAAAAACTGCTTGTGGTTCTTTCTGTACCCTAACACCTGGAAGAAAACCTGCACCCCATTAGTGAGTCCTGGACCATTTTGATAACTTAAGCTGGACAATTTTAAAGATATAGAATAAGTGAAAAGAAATATCAAAGAAGTGCTGTGAAAACAAAGGAAAGGTAAGAGAGAAATTGGTCATTTGAGTAAATTCACCAATATATTCAGATGCTTAGGTATCAACAAAAAATTGCAAACCATTATAGGAAGCAGAAAGAGAAGACGTAGCCAAAGGAACCAAACAAGTATTCTGAAGAGATACAGGATTTAAGACAATCAATCAGTGATAATCACACAATTCTCCTAAGACAATTCAAAGAATTGAAAGAAAATATGACTAAAGCAGGGGTTCCTAGCCAGGGTTCCAAGGATCCCAAGGGGTCCATGGAACGATTTCAGGGGTACCATGAGCTTGAATTGAAAATTCAAGAAAAAAACATTATTCTTGTAGGGATGTGTTGGGATATATTTATTAAATAATACACAATATAGTGTGGATTTAATAAGGGATCCATGGTTTTCACCTGAAAGTCAAAGACATCCATGAAACAAAAAAGGTTGAGAACCTGTGGACTTACTTTCCAGTTCATTAGACTTACACAGGACAACAAACAAGGAGATGATGATGGACAATGGCCACTCTGAGGAACAAGTAGTTTCTGCAACTGCAAGAAAGATAGTCCCATCCATCTGCCCCATGGGATCTAAGCCCTCTCTCATTAGAGATAGAGTGGGCATCACCAACCCAGAATCCTCAGGATTGTGGAATGAATGATGGACTAGAGTAGGCTTATTAGTAGTCTACTATTGAGTGATTGTGATTCTAGCAATGGAAGTACTTATAACATTGATGTGGAAACATTGGCTACTGGAGGGTCTGAGGGCAGGGAGAGGGAAAAACAGGTGTAATATAGGGATATTTTCAGGATTTGAGAATTCTCCTGAATGACATTGTAATGACAGATGCAGGCCATTGTATATTTGCCATAACTTACAAAATTATGCAGGAAAGAGTGTTATCTACAATGTAAGCTATAATCCATGGTTAGCGACAATGCTCCAAAATATGTTCATCAATTGTAACAAATGTACCACGCTAATGAAGGATATTGTTAATGTGGGAAAATGTGAGTGGGGTGGGAGCAGGGCATATGGGAACCCCTTATATATTTTATGTAACATTTATGTAATCTAATTATCTTTTTAAAAATAGAGAGAAAGAGAATAAAGAAAGAAAAAAAGGAAGAAGGACAGATTATTTCAAAGATAACTGAATTTTTCACAACAGTATCAGTTGCATGTACCATATTGTTGCATGTACCATATTATTGAATGTACAATATGAATGCATTTTTTTGGGGGGGGTGGTTTTTTAATTTTTAATTTTTTCTTTCTTCCTTTTTATTTTTTTATTTTTTTAAAAGATACCCAGACTACACAAAAAATATAGGGTTCCCATATGCCCCACCTCCCACAACCTCCCACACAAACATCCCCCACCAGCGTGACACATTAACTGCAATTGACAAACATCCTGGTGCCCCACCACCAAGCATGGACTACAATCCACACTGCAGGCCACACTCTCCCCCGCACAGTTCTGCACACTATATGATGATATAAAATGGACTACATCTGTCACCACACCTTGCAGGACAAACCTCAAGTCCCTAAAAAGGCCCCACATCACAACTGCTTTTCCCTCTCCCTGCCCCCCAGAGCTTCCAGTGGCCACTGGCTCCACACCAATGCTGCAATTTCTTCCATTGGTTGAATCACAATATGTCTGTGGTAGAATACCAGCAAGTCCACCCCAGTCCACAGCTCTTTCCTTCATCTGAAGGAGTCTGGGATGGTGATGTCCACTCCAGCTCCAATTCAGAGGGGGCCCACATCCCATGGAGAATATGGATGGGACCACTCCACCCACAGCTGCAGACTCTCTCCATTCCCTGGGGCAGCCACCACCCATCATCATCTCAATGTCAGCTGTCCTGGGAGAGTCCAATGAACTGTAGAGTAGGAATTGCTGCTCCACCAAGGTTCTGGGCCCAGCTAGTACATGGACAGCCCAAAGACTCAAGCCCTGGATGCACACCCACAAACTTCAGCACCAAGTGTAGGTTTGAATAGAATGGGCAGATGAGCCATGCACAGGGAAGACATAGTTGAGTCCAACTCTGTCACACTCAGGAGGACAAAATATAAAGTAGGGCCCACTGGCAAGGCACCAAACTCTGGAGCCACCCCCCTTGACACAGGACCTGGGAGTTTCCAGAGCCCCCAGAGCCCCACCACCTGGGGTGATATCCACTCACTTTGGAATTCCATGAGATTCTACTGAGATGTGTGCAAGTGCTACCCCTGGGATGACCCCCTGATGCATCTTGAATTCTCCCAGTCATATAAATCCACCTGTCTTTATCTTCTCCCCCTTTTATTCAAGGTCTTTCTCCAGTCACATTGCCAGCTGGTGCTTGGTAGCAATCTCTTGGTGCCAGGAAGGCTCATCCCCAGGAGCCTTGCCCCATGCTGGGAGAAAGTTGATGAATTCATATGCTGAGTTCAGCCAAGAGAGAGGCTGAACAAGGGGGCTCTCAGGAGGTAACCCTTAGGCACCCCATAAGAGTAACCTAAGTTTCAATTTCAAGAGCAAATACTCATAGGGCTACTCATCAATATCAAAGGCCCATCAGTGGATCATCCTCCTTCACCAGTCACTGCCCTTGCACTTGGGGGACTGTTGCTGCTCCCTTAGAGAATGTGGCAGAGCTCCCAGGATGGGAATTCAGTATTCTCTCATTTATTGAGTGATTCTCCACCGACTGTGACAATGCCCATGAACATCTGAACATTTTTGTATTCCTTATATTTATGCTCAGGTGAACTTCCTCCCATGCATCCCCATCCCTGACACCCCACACCAACGATCCTCCTCCACCCCAGTTGCAACCCTACTGTGATCCAAAGCTTCTTTAAAGATGAAGATATCACTGCTACTCTCAGAACTCGTTGATTTTGGATGGAAGCTAAACATGAGATGAGGCATTGAGCTGTAGGACTCAGGGATGTGCTCTACATTTTCCCTAATGAAATAAAGTTTCCAGATTACTCTTGATAATTACACTTCTTAGCTCATTTTATAGAGCTTGAGTACAGCTGTTTGAAATACATACATATATATATATATATATATATTTATATTATGTATGAAGGTGTGTATATATACATATGTATGTAATGTATAAATAAATGAATAAAGAAATCTAGGCAAAAAAAGCATCCCTGGACTAAATATCTGCTATAAGTGCAATTTTATTTTATTTACACTATGAGGGAAGAAGTCTGATAATTTTTATGAAAGCAAGAGTATTTACATAGTTTGTATCTGTTGGTAAGATTAGCTAAAACAAGATGAGTAAAGTCATTGGCAGTGAATCCAATTTTGAAAGACAATATCCTATGATGAACTGCCCATAATTTTTAATGAACAAACATATTTTTGTACTAAATATTTTAACAAATATAGTTTACTTTAACAAACATGCAAGCAACATCAGACTTTGTTGCTTACATTTCATTGAGGATGGCTTGCTTTATTTATTAATTTTTTAAAATAATTTTTTATATTTTTAAAAGATACTTAGATTACATAAATGTTACACAAAAAATATAGGAATTCTCATATGCCTCACTCCCCATACCTCCCACACCCTCCCACATAAACATCCTTCATTAGTATGGTACATTCATTGCAATTGATAAATTCATCCTGGGGCTCTGCCATTAAGCATGGACCAGAGTTCACATTGTAATCTACAATCACTCCCACATAGAATCTGCATGTTATGTGATGATATAAAATGGTCTACATCTGTTATTGCAGTGTCACTCAGGATTATTCCCAAGTCCCAAAAAAGCCCCTGTATTACAACTGTTTTTCCCTCTCCCTGCTTCCCAGAGCCTCCAGTGGCAACTGGCTCCACATCAGTGTTGTAGTTTCCTCCATTGCTAGGATCACATGTCTACAGTAGAATACCAGAAAGTCCACTCTAGTCCATCCTACTTTCCACAGTTTTGAGGATTCTGGGATGTCCAAACAACCTCTAATTGAGAGGGCCTTGTATCCCAAAGAGGAAGATGGATGGGGCTATTTTGCTTGCAGTTGCAGAATTTCTTTATTCCTTGGGATGATCGTTGTCCATCATAATCTTCTGGTTATTTATCCTGGTGGGTCCCATGCACTGTAGTATAGGTGTTGCAACTCTGCTGAGCTTCCGGGCCCAGCTCACACATGGATAGCCAAATGACTTCAGTCTCTTGGACATACAACTCAAACTCCAGCACCAAGTATAGGGTTAAAAAGAAAAGGCAGATGATTCATTTGTATGGAAGACATAATTGAATCTAACTCTGTCCCTCTCAGGAGTGCAAACAAACACCAAAGTAGGGCCCACTGGCAAGGCATCAAACTCTAGAGCTATCTTCCCTGACAATGGGACCTGGGTGTCTCCAGAGCACTCAGAAGTCTCATTATTTGAGGTGATATCCACTTTGGCAGTCTATGAGGTCTTGCTGAGTTGTGCATAAGTGTTATCTCTGGAAGACCTCCTGACTCACTTTGAAGTCTCTTAGCCATATAAACTCATTTGTCTTTATATTTACCCCTTTTATTTGAGGTCTTTTTCCAGTTGAATTGCTAGTTGGGGCCCGGTAGTAATCCTTTAGTGCCAGGGAGGCTCATCCCTGGGAGTCATGTCCCATGCTGGGGGGAACGTAATGCCTTTACATGCTGAGTTTGGCTTAGAGAGAGGCCATATTTGAGCAACAAGGAGTGTCTCAGGAGGCAACACTTAGGCACCCTACAACAAGAGGCTAAGTTTCAATTTCAAGAACAAAGGGTCATAAGCATAGCATTCACTACCAAAGGCACATCAGTGGGCCATCCTCCTTTGCCAGTCATTGCCCCTGCACTTGGGGGACTGTTGCTGCTCCACTAGAGTATGTGGCAGAGGAAGGGAATTCAATATTCTTTCAGTTATTGTGTGAGTGTCCACACACTGTGACAATGCTCCTTGAATATTTGAACATTTTAGATACCTTATATGTATGCTCAGGTGAACTTAATCCCATGTATCCCCCATCATTGACATCCACACCAGTGATCCTCCCCTGCCCCATTTGTAACCCTTCTGAGATACAAAGCTTCTTCAAAAATGAAGCCATTAAAATATCCAAATACAATTAATAAGAAAATGAAATAATAATGTTTAAATATAAGAAATATATAAAAAAAATTTAAAAATAAAAATAAAATTAAATTAAAATATTCAGATATTTAAAAGTAATGACAGACACTGTCCCTGCACTCAAAAGACTGTTGCTGCTCCCTTGGAGAATGTGGCAGAGCTCTCCAAGCTAAGCATTCAGATTCCCTCGTTTATTGAGTGATTGTCCACCCACCGTGACCATGACCCATCCTTTGATCATTTGAACAATTTTGTATATCTTTCATATATATTCAGATGAACTTACTCCCATAAATCCCCCCTCCCAGTCACCCCCCACCAATAATCCCTTGCAGCACCCATTGTAACCCTTCTGTGATCCAAATCTTCCCTGAACATGTAGCCCATATAATATTCAGAATTGTGTAGGAGAGAGTGTGGTCTACGATGTGAACTGTGGTCTGTGTTTGATGGCAAGGCCCCAGGATGTGTAGGTCCATTGAAGTTGATGGGCCACACTTGTGGGGAATGTTTGTGTGGGATGTTGTGGGAGGTGTGGGAGGTGGGGAACATGGGAATCCCTGTAGTTTCTGTGTAATATTTAGGCAATCTAAGCACCTTTTAAAATGTATATATAACATTTTTTTAAGTAAATGCACATATATGCATATATATTTATATATCATTTTACAAATATTGGTATGTATTGTGAAATATTTGATTTTTACCCACAATAAAAAAAAGTAATGAAAAATGTTAAAAAAATTTTATTGATATTTTGCCTTTCATCACTGTAATATCTGTTGTCCTGTCTGTATAGTGGAATATTCTTCCATTTATTCCCCAGAGTCTTCCTTTTTTTCATTTTGTTTTCAAAGAAGTTTTAGGTCACAGTAAAGTCACGTACAGAATACAGGGGACTCCAATATATCAACATCCTGCCTTTTCCAACTTCCCATATTAATACCATTTTATATGTGGATGGTTCCTTTGTTATAACTGATATACAAAAAGTGAAACAGAGCTACTAACCATGGACAATCCTTTACATTATGGTTTACATTTTGAACCATAAACTTTTATAAATTTTGATGATATTTAATATGGCCTATGTCCATCATTGCAAGATCAAGTAGAACACTTCCACTGACCACTAAATACCCCCTGATTGAAATATTCTATTCCTCCCACCCACTCCCCTTGTTGCCCATGGTGACCCCCTAGTGTCACTCTTTGGATGACAAGATTCATAGTTAGAGGCAACAACAGTGAGGTCTTGACACACTGGTTTGTCTTCCCCTATTAGGAACTGCCCATGCTCTTAAGAGACTTCCACCTCTCAATTTGTGAACAAATTTGTCCTCCCCAGAATGAGGTTCTAACTCCTTCCTGCTCATTATTTGGGTATCCACACACTGATACAACATAGTATGACAAAATAATCACTCTCACACTCCCTAGAAGCCTGCTTCAGGTGCATCCTGTCCCAACTGCTGCCACATCCAACACCCTAAACCAGTTCACCATCCTTGTCATATTGCCATAAAAGAATTCCCAACCTTGTACTTTCAACCACATACCCACAAATCCCCAGTGTAAACCAGGTCCATCTCCCAACCCTTCCACCAGTTCCCTGGACCTGCCAACCCACACTCCCCAATCTATGCACATGTCAAACCTGCACCACCAGACCCAATAATATCACTACCCTCCTGTTATATCCCTTCAATATGTAACTACACACTTTAATGTTACCATAGATTACATTTGTATGAGTGTTGGCTCAAAACCTTATTCTCCCTATTTCCTGTAAACATATCTTCCAGAAAATAACTCTCTGAGTCTGCTCAATTTGCTTAATTCATATCAGTGAGGTCATGTACTGTTCATGGTTCAATGCTTGGCTTGCTTCACTCAACATAAGGTCCTCAAGATCCATCCATGTTATCCCATATGTTAGCACTGTGGTCCTTCTTACAGCTGAATAATATTTCATTGTAGGTATGTACCACATTTTGTTTATCCAGTCATCTGTTGATGGGCATTTGGGTTGATTCCAACTTCTGGCAATAATGAATAATGCCACTATGAACATTGGAGTTCATATACCTGTTTGTGTCTTTGCTTTCAATTCTTCAGGGTATATACCCAACAGTGTAATTGCTGGATCATATGGCATTTCTATAGTTAACTTTTTGAGAAACTGTCAAACTGTCCTCCACAATGGCTGGATCAATCTACATTCCCACCAGCAGTGGATAAGTGTTCCCATTCCTCCACATCATCTTCAACATTTATTATCGTCCTCTTTTTTTTAAATAACTGCCAGTCTAATGGGTGTAAGATGGTTTCTCATTGTAATTTTGATTTGCAATTCCATAATAGCTAGTGATGTTGAACATCTTCTCATGTGCTCTTTAGCCTATTGTATTTCTTCCTTGGAGAAGTGTCTTTTCAGTTCACTTGCTTATTATTTAAGTGGGTTGTTTGTGTTTTAATTTTTGAGGTGTAGGGTTTCTTTATATATGCTGGATATTAGGCTCCTATCAAATATATGGTTGCCAAATATTTTCTCCCATTGGGTAGGCTGCCTTATATTTTCTTGATAACATCCTTTGAGGTTCAAAAGATTTTAATTTTGAGGAGATCCCTTTTATTTATTTATTTATTTATTTATTTATTTATTTATTTATTTACTTACTTATTTATTTTGCTGCTCATGTTTTGGGTGTTAAGCTCATGAAACCATTCCCTATTACAAAGTCCTGTAGATGCTCCCCTACATTACCTTCCAAGGTCTTTATGGTCTTGGCTCTTATGTTTAGATCTTTGATCCATCTTGAGTTGATTTTTGTATAAGGTGTGAGAGTGTGATTCTCTCTCATTCTTTTGGATATGGATATCCAGTTTTCAAAGCACCATTTGTTGAAGAGATCATTCTCTCCCAGTTGAGTGGGATTGGTGCTTTGTCAAATATC
Organism: Tolypeutes matacus; assembly: GCA_026826555.1. NCBI lineage: Eukaryota > Metazoa > Chordata > Mammalia > Cingulata > Chlamyphoridae > Tolypeutes > Tolypeutes matacus. The sequence continues at coordinate 474,127 of JAKSZT010000774.1, read as the reverse complement.
AGATGTCTTTATATGCAAGGATCTATATCAGAACTCTCAATTCAGTTCCATTGGTCGGTATGTCTATCCTTGTGCCAATACCATGCAGTTTTGACTACTCTAGCTTTGTAGTATGTTATAAAGTCAGGTAGTGTGATACCTCCAATTTCATTTTTCTTTTACAATATATTTTGACTATTCAGGGCCTCTTACCATTCCAAATAAATTTTGTAGTTAATTTTTCAAATTCATTAAAGAGTGCTTTGTAAATTTTTATTGGAATGGCATTAAATCTGTAGATTAGTTTGTGTAGGATAGACATCTTAATGATGTTTAGTCTTCCTGTTCTTTAACAGGGAATATTCTTCCATTTATTTAATTATTCTTTTATTTCCTTTAACAATGCTGTGTAGTGTTCTGTATATATGTCCTTTATATCTTTAGCGAAATTTATTCTTGCATATTTGGTTCTTTTACTTACTATTGTAAACGGTATTTTTTTCTTATTTTCCTCAGATTTTTGGTTATTGGTGTACAGAAATGCTACTGATTTTTGAACATTGATTTTATAGTCAGGAACATTACTGAACTCTTAAGTTCTAGAAACTTTGTTTTAGATTTCTTAGAGCTTTCTATGGATAGGATCATGTCGCCTGCAAATAGTGAAATTTTTACTTCTTCCTTTCCAATTTTGATGCCTTTTTAAACTTTTTCTTCTCTCAGTTCTTGAGCAAGCACTTCTAACACAATGCTAAATATGAGTGGTGAGGGTGGAGATGCTTGTTTTGTTCCAGAACTTAGAGGGAAAGCTTTAAGGATTTTACCATGAAGGTAATGTTATCTGTGGATTTTTCATATATACCCTTTATCATGTTCAGAAAGTTTCCTTCTCTTCTTATCTTTTGCACTATTTTTTTTAATCAGGAAAGGGTAATTTATTTTGTCAAATCCTTCTTCTGAGATGATCATGTCATTTTTTTCTTTCAATATGTTTATGTGGTGTATTACATTGATTGATTTTCTTTTGTTTACCATCCTTGCATACTCAGGGAGGAAACTATTTGGTCATGTTGTATAATTCTTTTGATGTGTTGTTGATTGAAATTAACAAGTATTTTCTTGAGAATTTTAGCATCTAGGTACATTAGAGAGATTGGTCTGTAATTTTCCTTTCTTGTGGCATCTTTGTTTGGCTTTGATATTAGAGTATGGTTGGCATCATTGAATGAGTTAGGCAATATTCCTTTAACTTTTATTTTTTGGAAGATTTTATGCAGGATTTGTGCTAGTTCTTCCTGGAATGTTTGGTAGAATTTACCTGTGTGCCTCTCTGCTCCTGGGCTCTTCTTAATTGGGAGGTTTTTGATGACTGATTCTATCTACTTTCTTGTAATTGCTCTGTTGAGTTCATCAATTCCTTCTTTCATCAATGTATGCTTTTTGTGAGATTCTAGAAATTTGTCCATTTCTTCTAAATTATCCTTCTTGTTGACATATAATTTTTCAAAGTATCCTCTTATGATACTCTTTATTGCTGTGGGGTCAGTAGTGATATCCCCTTCCTCATTTCTTATTTTGTGTATTTACATCTTCTCACTTTTTTTCTTTGTTAGTCTGGCTAAGGGTTTTTCAATTTTATTGATCCTCTCAAAGAGCCAGCTTTTGTTTTTGTTTATTTTTTCCAGTGTTTCTTATTTTCTATTTCATTTAGTTATTCTCTAATCTTTGTTATTTCCTTCTTTCTACTTCCTTTTTGGTTGGTTTGTTGTTGTTTTTCCAATTCTGTCCAGTGTGCAGTTAGATCTTTGATTTTAGCTCTTTCTTCTTTTTTGATTTATGCAATTAAGGCTATGAATTTCTCTCTTGGTACAGCTTTTGCTGCACCCGTTAAGTTTTGATATGTTGTGTTATCATTTTCATTCATTTCAAGGTAATTACTGATATCTTTTGAGATTTCCTCCTTGACCCACTGTTTGTCTAAAAGTGTTTTGTTTAACTTCCATATCTTTGTGCCTAATCTAATTCTTTGGCCTTTACTGATTTCCAATTCCATTCCATTGTGGTCAGAGAAATTACTTTGTGTAAACTCAATTTTTCTGAATTCATTGAGTTTTTTCTGTGGCCTATCATGTGGTCTATCTTGGACTATGTTCCACGTGCACTTGTGAAGTAGGTATGCCCCACTGTATTTGGGTGTAGTGTTCTGTATATGTCTATTAGATCCAGATTCTCTAATTTATTAATCAAAGTTTTTATTTCTTTATTGATTCTTGTTTAGATGTTCTGTCTAATGGTGGTAATTGTCTTTTACAGTCCCCCACTATAATTGTAGAGGAATCTATTTCTCCTTTATTTTTTCTAGTGATTGCCTCATATATTTTAACATGCCCCTGTTAGGTTAAAACATATTTATGACTGTTCTTTCCTCTTTAAAGATTACTCCTTTCATTAATATTTAGTGATTGAATTTGTCTCTTAAAATAGTTTTGCATTTAAAAATATATTTTGTCCAATATTAGTATAGCTGCTCCCTGCCTTTTTTGGTTATTATTTGGTTGTAAGATTGTTTTCCAGCCATTCACTTTCAGCATCCTTGAATCCCTGGGTCTATGGTGGGTTTCTTGTAAACAGCATATAGATGGGTCATATTTTCTTATCCACTCTGCCAATCTGTGTCTCTTGATTTGTGAGTGTAATCCATTAACATTCAGTGTTATTATTCTAAAGGAATTACTTACATTAGCTATATTTTCTTTGGGTTTATGTGTGTCATATATATATATATATATATTTTTTAAAGATTTTATTTATTTATTCATTTATCCCCCCCTTGCTGCTTGTGCTCGCTGGGTCAGCTAACCACGCCGTGCGGGCGGGCTTGCCTTCACCAGGAGGCCCTGGGAACCGAACCCGGGGCCTCCCATATGGTAAACGGGAGCCCTACTCTTTGAGCCACAGCCGCTTCCCTCATATATTGTTTTTATCTTCGTTTCATCTTTTTAGTTGTTCTTACACTCTTTTCCAACTCTCTCTCTCTCTCTTTTTTTTTTTTTTTTTTTTTTTTTTTGTCTTTCAACCTGCATAACTTCCTTCACTATTTCTTGAAGGGCAGGTTTCTTAATGCCATACTCTCTTAATTTCTGTTTACCTGGGAATATTTTGAACTCTCCATCATTTTTGAATGCCAGCTTTTCTGGATAGAGAATTCTTAGCTGGAAGATTTTTTCTTTCAATACCTTAAGTATGTCATACGACTGACTTCTGCCTCCATGGTTTCAAGTGAGAAATCAGCACTTAATTTTATTGAGCTTCTCTTTTATGTGATGTTTCTCTTTTCTCCTGCTGCTATCAATATTTTCTCTTTGTCTTGAGCATTGGACATTTTGACAAGTATATGTCTTGGAGTAGTCCTGTTGGGATTTATACTGATTGAGGTCACTGTGCTTCCTCAACTTGTATGTCCATCTGCCTCAATAGAGTATGGAAGTTTTCAGCCATTATTTCCTCTAACACTCCTTCTGTCCCCTTTCCCTTCCAGATTACTCTTAATTATTACATATCTTAGCTCATTTTACAGAACATTGAGTAAAGCTGTTGAAAAACATATATACATATATTTATATGAAATATGAAATTTTATTTATATCAATATGCATCTAATGTATAAATACATGAATAAATAAATCTAGAAAAAAGGAACCCCTGTACTAAATAGATAAAGGATATTAAGAAAACACTGGGTGAGCATAAAGGACAATTTGAAACCCTGCAAAGAAAAGTAACACTCCTTATGAAAGGCATGACAGATGAAATTAAAAATGCATTAGAGGGGGGACTGTTTGAAAATGGTGTCAGAATACAAAGATGAGGTTCAAATTTCTCACAGAAACAACATAGAAAGAGCCAAAACCTTCACAAGGAACCTGCTTTGGGTTTCAGCAGACCAGGATTGTTCTTCACAACTCCAAGTACGGTGAGGGACAGAGAAATGAAAAACCTCAAACAACAAACTGTGAGTTACTAAACCTCCCTTTGGGAAAGTCTCCCTTCCACCACCCTGAGATATTAAGTGTTGGCAAGAATTTGGCTCACTGCAGCAGACTGAGAGGGAAGCAGACATCATCCTCCAAATTAGTTGTTATAAAGGAAAAAGACAGGGTGTTGGGGGGCTTTTATTCAGTGAATTTGGCCAGTGGAGCCTATTTGAATCTTGGCTAAGGCCAGACCAAAACAAAGAAAAACCTAAAGGTACATATCCATTGAAAGTGTGCTAAAAAAGTCCATCTGCTATCCAGTCTGAAACTGCATGGACAAATACTGCTCTTAGGTATATCTGTTCTGTAACTCATGGGAGAAAATCTGCTCCCAATTAGTAAGTCACTGGCACAATTTTGATAACTTAAGTTGGTCAATTTTAGAGTCTTAGAATAAGTTGAACCAAATATCAAAGAAGAACTGTGAAAAAATTATAACAATAGGCAATAGAAGGAATATGGCCATTTAGTAAATTCACCAACATATTCAGATGCCTAGACATCAGTAAATATCACAAGTCTTACCAGGAAACATGAAGAGATAGACAGGGAAAGGAATAAAGCAAATATCCTGAAAAGATATTACCATTAAGACAACTAATTTATATTAAGACAACTAATCAATGATAATAACACAACTCTCCTAAATCAATTCAAAGATTTGAAAAAAATTATGACTAAAGGGATAAAGGATATTAAGAAGAAACTGGGAGGTGGAGGCAAGATTGCATCAGTTTAAGTGGACACTCACCATCTCTCTCACAAAGGATGGCTGATTAGGGACAGGATCTTGGCCAGGTGAGCTGTTCTGGGAGAACACAGAGTGGGAGCCTTTGGGGCATCAATCCAGAGGGAGCTGGACAGGGAGATAGATTGCTCAAGATAAAACTCTGAGTTGTAGCCATGCATCTGGAAATCATGAATGACTAAGCCCCATCCTCAGGGCAAGGGGCCAGGGTAAGCCCCGACTCCTGCTCACCACCTAGTGAGAGGGTGCATTCTCTGAGAGTGGGAAATTCTGGCAAGGGGTAGAGAGGGTGTTCCTTTCTGTGGGTTTGGTTGCCTGGACCCCCTTTCAGCTTTGGAGAGCACACAGGCCAGCTCGAAGTGGCACCAGGAAAAGGGGAGAGGTAAAACTGCTGACCCAGCCCGTTTTACCTAACTACCCTGGGATACAAAGGCTAGGCCTGAGAGAGGATGGAGTCAGCCAATTTAATAGTTCTGCACTGAAGAATTTCAGAATTACTACTCTGCTAATGGAGTCAGGCAGTGGGAAGCAATAAGTTTCCAAGAGCCTTTTTGGGGTCCTCTGTGAAGAGGGGTGATCTAGAAGAGGTTTGAAAATCATTTTAGTGCAGTGGTGTACTCAGTCATTAAAGTCCCATTGAATTTCAAAACAAAACTCAACCTGACCAGGAAAGGGAGGGGAGAAATCTGCTCAGACAGCCTGCTGGATTCTGCTGCCCAAGGGGAGTAAAACCTGCCCAGGGGAAAGTGACTAAATAACTTTCTGAAGAGCTAACTGATCCAATTTGAAAGGTAGATCAGGGGAGGAATTTCTGCCTTGATTCATGAAGTCCCTAGTTCGATTCCCGGCTCCACTAAGAGTAGTGACCCAATGGGATATCTAACATCCAGCTGACACCATAGGAGAGGGAAAAGACAGACATAATTTTTGTACTAGCTTCTTTTGGGTCCCTTGTTTTTCCAAAAAAATAAATAAATAAATACTTAAAAAAATTTTTACTTAGTTTACTCACTAAAATCTGCCTCAAAACCTGCAGAGAGAAGCCTGCAGGGTAATTGATTGATGAACACAGGCAGTCTGAGAGGCCCTACAAGGGTCCAAGAAGTAATGCTGTTCTTCCCTAGCTTTGTTTGACTGCTTGCTACTATGTTTGTTTGTTTGTTTGTTTTGTTGTTTTGTTTCACTTTGTTTTGTTGTGTTTCTTATTTTTCTTTCATCTTTCCTCGCCCCCCCCTTTTAAAATTAGGTGCTGCTAGCTTATTTCTTCTTTGCTGTGCTTCTTCTTCCTTGATTTCTCATTCCCTGTGTATACTGATTTTGTCTACCAATGCTATCTATTTTCCTTCCTTCATTTATTTTCTGCTTTCTGTTGTGGTTCTTACAAGCCACCTTTTTTTCTAAGTCCTCAACTTTACTGGTTTTTATTTCTATCTTGTCTATTCTGTATTCTTTTTTTTTATTTTTAATTTTTTTCTTTCTGTCTTTTCTTTTCTCTTCCCCTCTCTCCTCATCATTCTGGCCTTTTAAATCATTCTATATATTTTTCTCAATTCGGTTTCCTATTTCATAGTAGGTACTCCACTTTTTTATTCCTACTATTCTACACTGCTTATATGAGTTAAATATCCATTATATTAAGTCTTATATGACCCCTCTTCTAACTTTTATTATTATTACTATTATCCTTTATCTTTTCTTACCTCTTTCAGTTTCTCTGGCCCTAATCTTTTTCTTCAAGGGAACATAGAAAAGAGAAAGGAAATAGAAAAAGAAGAACAAAGTGGCAAAGAGTAAACTTAACACACAAAACCAGCAGCTAAACAAAACTCTAGAGCAGAGAAAGAAGCTAATCAACTGAATAAACCCATCAAGATAAATGATGACCAGAGGGCAACAAAGATTACAAAGCATACTAAAAAACAGGAAGAAATGGACCAGTCCAGTGAACCAACTACAAACCAGAAAGTGATGCAGAACATCAAACAACTAATCAAAGCATTCCAAGCAAAATCATGGACCAACTTATGAAGTGAAGGAAGAGATTAAGGATATTAAGAGGACACTGGAGAACATACTGAAGAAATTGTTAAACATACATAAAAAGATAAGGAATATGATGGTGATGAATGATACAATTCAAGAAATCAAAAAGACACTGGAATCACATAACAGCAGATTTGAACAGGCAGAAGAATTAGTGATCAGGAAGAGAGTACATCTGAAATCAAATAGACAGAAGAACAGATAGATAAAATGATAGAAAAAATCAAGCAGGGAATTACGGATATAACCAACAACACAAAACATGAAAATATACGCATTATAGGCATGATAGATGGAGAAGAGAAGGGAAAGGGAACAGAAGAGTGTTGAAGGAAATAATGGCTGAAAACTTCCCAATCCTATTGAAGGAGATGGACATACATGTCCAGGAAACACAGCACACCCCAAACAGCATAAATCTAAGAGGCCTAATCCAAGACATATACTTGTCAAAATGTCCAGTGCTCAAGACAGAGAAAAAACTCAAGGCAGCAAGGGAAAAGAGAATCATCACATACAAGGGAAGCTCAATAAGTGCTGATTTCTCATCTGAAACCATGGAGGCAAGAAGACAGTGGGTTGACATTATCAAGGTACTCCAAGAAAAAACTTCCATCGATGAATTCTCTATCTGGGAAAGTTGGCATTCAAAAATGTTGGAGAGTTCAAAATATTCACAGATAAACAGATATTAAGAGAGTAAACCAATAAGAAACCTGCCCTTTTAGAAATTCTAAAGGAAGTTCTACATGTTGAAAGGAAAAACCAGGAGAGAGAGAGAGAGTTGAAGGAGAGTGTAAGAACAACTAAAAAGACAAAAAGAGAAATAAAAACAACAAATGACATACATAAACCCAAAGAATATAAGCCTAATGTAAGAAATTCCTTGAGAGTAATAACACTAAATATTTATGGATTAAACTCACCAGTCAAGAGATACAATTGGCAGAATGGATAAGAAAATACGACTCATCTATATGTTGTCTACAAGAAACACACCTTAGACCCAGGGATTCAAGAAGGCTGAAAGTGAATGGCTGGAAAAGAAATTTACAAACACAGAACAACAACAAAAAGCAAGAGTAGCTATACTATTATCGGACAAAATAGACCTTACATGCAAAACTATTGCAAGAGACAAAGATGGACACTATATGTTAGTAAAAGGGGTAATCATTCAAGAAGAAACAACAATCATAAACATTTATGCACCTAATCGAGGTACCTCAAAATACATGAGGCAGACTCTGGAAAAACTAAGTGGAGAAATAAACGCCTCTACAATTGTAGTGGGGGACTTTAATACACCATTATCATCATTAGACAGAACATCTAGACAGAGAACCAATAAAGAAACAGACTCTGAACAATATATTAGAGGACCTGGACTTAATAGACATATACAGAACACTACACCCAAATACAGCAGGATTTACATTCTTCTCAAGTGCACATGGATAATACTCCAAGATAGACCACATGCTAGGCCACAGAACAAATCTCAATGAATTCAGAAAGATTGAGATTATACAAAGTAATTTCTCTGACCACAATGGAATGAAATTGGAAATCACTAAGGGCCAGGGAACCAGAATAGGCACAAAGATATGGAAGTTAAACAATACACTCTTAGACAAACAATGGGTCAAAGAGGAAATCTCAAAAGAAATCAGTAACTGCCTTGAAACATGTGGAGAAGAAACCTTGAAACGTGGAATGCTGGCTTGAGAACAAAGACAGAGTGTCTGGAACATCAGACACTAGCTCAAAAGGAAAACCTTGAGAGCTCTGAAATCTTGCCTCTAATAAACTACCAGGTGATATTAAACACTAGCAGTGTTTCTCTGCATGTGTCTCTGCTAATAAAAGCACTGAGCTTTCTGTGCTTCAGGGCTAGCATGGTCAATAGGTTCTGCTAGCCCCCTGACCCCAGCTTTTCTCTTAACTTCTCTTGTTTTGTCTTTTTTATATTGCAGTACCCTTCGCAGAGTCACCCACACTTACAGCAACATCTGGCACCCAACGTGGGGCTCGACGACGAAGGCTCCAATTGATCAGAAAGTTTGGGGAATGTCAGTGACACTGATACCAGAGGTCAAAAGTGGGTGAGTATTCCCCGGTTGAAAATTTCTCCTTTGCTCTGGATAATGTTAAATGAAAAAACCTCCCAATCTTGTTTGCCTTTGTGCTTCAGTACAGGCAGCAGCTGCAACAGCCCCGGAGGAATTCTGTTTAATGGAGGAATTAAAAAGAACTCATACTTTTGCTCCCAGCTTAGAAGAGGCTATCGTCTCTCTTCCTTTAGTTAATATTACAGTTCCAAATGTTTCCACATTGCACAAAGTCATCCGAGAGGCTCAATTCACCAGAGACATAAATGCTTAAAAATCATAAGGTAAATATAATGAATTAGGCCTCTTCTACCACTCTAACTTATAAGCTAATCAGAGAAATCACAAGTAAGGAATTCTACATCTGTACTCTATGTGGGATTGCCTTAATTCCTAATTTATCCTTTAAATTAAGTGAGTGAATTTCAAAAGAGTGAAATGCTAGGTCTGTAATCACTGTGAACTATCATTCAGTCAAATCTAAGGCTTAGTATGCTAAAGGAAACTCGGTTTAAAAATAACCACAAAACGCTAAATAACAGGAAGAAGACTTCATTAGGAGGATGAAACCCCTTGAGGGATTTCCGGAAAATTCATGGTGGAAAATGCAATGAAAAATCATGAAAAATCAGTTATTCAGAGATTGGGGAGTTTATGTGCATCAGTAATTTTGTCTCTGTGATGGATATTGTTTGAGGGGTTTGGGCAAATGATTGGGTATCTGATGGCTGATTTTATGGATATCAAATGAAAATTTTATAGGTTTGGGGATAAGAGAATGTGTGAGGTCTGTGAGTTTGGGTCTTTCCCACATAAATGAATGTAGTTCTCTGGTTGCCTTTCCTAGGTCAATGATTAAATATCTGAAGGGAAGGAGCATATATGGTCGCTTTGTTCCTAATAGTAAAAGAAAAAAAAAATAATGGGAATTAAAATAATAAGCACATCAAGGTTGTTTTGTAACAAATTAAAGGAGATAAAATACATTTCAAAAGGTGTTCTATTCCTCCCTGGAGGAGCTGGCCACTCTCCCAGGTACTGATGCATAAACCTTAAAATGTACTGTCCAGGTTTGGGCCCAAAATGTCAGAAAGGAGCTCACTGGAGCAGTCAATGCAAATCTAAATTCGATATAGGTGGGGGACTGATTCAGCATTTGGGAAATGCCATGAGGGGCCAGTGCCAGAGCCCCAGCATACAATTCTGGGCACAACAATTCCCTGCTCAAACTCCTCCACCCATCTTGGAGAGGCCATTTGGAGGATCATAGACATTACCCCCACTAGAAGAGGAAGTTCAGCCTTAGTTCTTCCTTCTAATACAAATATAATGTTTACCCTTTCTGGCAATCCTCACTTAGTGGGCACTGGAGTAATGGGACTGATACAAAAAAAATATTGTAAGCCTTATTCTGAGACAATCAGGACGAATGTTAAAATGAGTGAATGTGCACCTAGGAGTCACTGACCAGGATTATAAGCAGGATATTAAAGTTATGATTTCAGTCTTAGCTTCTTTCCAAATTTTCCAAGGTGATAAAATATCTCAGTTACTCTTGCTTCCTTATCAAAAAATAGGAAGTGACTGAAATAAAAGAATTGGGGGCTCTAGTTCTACCAGAAATTGATCCATTTATTGGCAATTGCCCCTTACCCAACAGCACCCTAAATGCAAACTTATAATCAATGGCAAGTCATTTATAGGCCTAGTCAATACAGGCACAGATGTTTCTATTAATTCATTACAGAATTGGCCATCCACCTGGCCATTGGTAAAATTACAATTTCCCATGCAAGGAATTGGTAAGGTTGATGTTGTTAATCAGATCCAATCTATTCTTCCTTGTGAAGGACCAGATGGCCAAACTGGGACTATTCAACCTTAGGTCCTGGATATAGCAGTAAACTTATGAGGTTGAGACTTACTGGAACAGTGGGGAGTATATTTCACCATTCCCCCGTATCTCCATCAACAAAGAAAATAATGTCAAACATAGGATTTAATCCCCTTGAAAGTTTAGGCAAGAGTAAACCCCACACAAGGGCTAGGATATCCAGATTTGTAGTGGGGACTGCTGTTCACACAGCTCCTGCACCCATACCATTAAAATGGAAAGTGTCCACTCCTATATGAGTGGAGCAGTGGTCCCTTCCTAGTGAAAAATTAGGAGCCCTTCAGAATTTAGTTATGGAACAACTTAAGGCTGGACATATAGAACCATCTGATAGCCCTTGGAATTAGCCAGCATTTGTCATTAAAAAGAAAGCAGGCAAGTGGAGCATGCTCACTGATTTTACAGAAAATCAACTCTGTTATAGTCCCAATGGGATCCCTTCAACCACGGCTTCCATTCCTTACAATGATTCCAGCAGATTGACCTTTAATAGTAATTGATTTAAAAGACTGTTTCTTTACCGTACCATTAGCTGAACATGACATAGAAAATTTTGCTTTTTCTATTCCAGCTCTTAATCATTACCAACCTATGACACATTTTCAATGGAAAGTTTTACCTCAAGGTATGATGAATAGCTCTACAATATGTCAAACTTTTGTACAACAGGCTATTCTTCCAGTACGTTTGAAATTCCCTACTGCATAAATCATTCATTATATGGATGATATTCTTGTAGCTCATGAAGATTCTCAAAAGCTTAAAGTTTTATATATATATATATATATTTATTTATTTATTTAAAACAGTATTTGTTTCAAGCTGGATCACAGGTAGTCGAAGACAAAACACAATTGTCCAATCCTTTAAATATCTTGGCACTATAATTAATCAAAAGAAAATTTTCCACAGAAGGTTCAAATTCGATGAGACTCTTTAACCACTCTTAATGACTTTCAGAAATTATTGAGGGATATAAATTGGCTCTGCCCAAGCCTAGGAATTCCTACATATGCTTTGCACCACCTTTTTGACACATTAAAAGGAGATTCAGCACTTAACAGTCCCTGGCAATTAATCCCTGAGGCAGCAAAAAATTAGAATGGATACAACTTAGAATTCACGATGCTCAATTAGATAAAGTCTCTCTAAATCAAAGTATACAATTGTTGATTTTTTCCATCTAAACACTCTCCAACTGGAGTCTTAGCACAAGTGGAGAAAGTTATAGAATGGATTTTTCTCCCACATTTTGAAAAGACAAAATTACATACCTATTTAGATAAAATTAGAATTATTATTTACAGTGGTCGCAAAAGCTTATGGCAATTGATAGGGAAAGACCCTGACTCTATAATCGTTCCTTTGGTTCACTCTCAAATTGAACATGCACTACAAGAAAACTATGAATGACAGATCAGGTTGTAAAATTATATTAATAAAATTGACAATCATTATCCTAAGTCAAAACTTTTTACTTAAACTCACTAATTGGATTCTTTCAAAAGCTGTTAGCACACAGCCTATTGATTCAGCACCCATTTATTTTACTGATGGGAATGGGAAAGGAAAAGCAGGATATTTTGGTCCCACTAAGAAAACATGTTCTATCCCATATTCATCTGCCCTAAAAGCTGAGCTAGCAGCAGTTATTTCTCTTTTTCAGGATATCTCTTCTCCTGTTAATATAGTCTATGTTGTTTATACTGTAACTCATATTGAAACAGCAAGTCTTCCCAATGATAATTCTGAACTGCAAACTCTATTTACTAATTTGCAAAGCGCCATTCACTCTCGCACCCACTCATTATATATTGTGCATATTAGATCTCGTACCAACCTTCCAGGGCCCTTAGCATATGGTAATGCAATGATTGATAAATTGTTAATTAATTCTGCTCCCACATGTGAATGGCATCAATCAGCTCATTGTAATGTGGTTGCTTTGCATAAAAAAATTAAATAAGACAATAAAATAACAGCTGAAAGACATTGGGCTCAAAAAGGGACTCAAGAAGCCAATCAGCCTATATGGTGGAAACATGATTATCAGTGGAAAAAAGGATAGGTAAATATGTGGGGGTGAAGGCATGCTTGTGTCATTACAGAATCTCAGGAGAAGGTGTGATCCCCACCAGACAAAGCCGAGGCTGGATGATGGCAGCTAAGAGAAGATGATTGGGTTTTGATCCAATGGATCCACCTACAGAAGAAATGCAGAGGCTGATGGTTCAACGCACTGCTACTGTTACAGCTCACACTGATGCAGCTTCTGTCCCCATCTGGGGTCAACCATCTTTCCCTTATAATCCTAAATTAATAATTAATCATAGTTGTCCCACAGAATGGTAGAAGGTACAAAACAAATGGAGAACTTGTAAAGGAATGAAAGTGCTCCATTTTCATGATTCCTTTTGATGATACCCATGGAATCATTAATGATGATTTTGAATCAATTTTTAATGATTCCTATTGAATTGTAAAGGATCAAGCCCCTGTGGGAGCCTTGAGATGTCAAAATATAATTGTATTGTGGTCTAAAGTGGGTACAAGTGAAACTGTACATACAACTAAAGTAACCATAGTTGTAGGATTAGGGGATAGCATCTGTAATTTAAACCTATTAAGAGGGTTTAACTGTGATTGGAATAAATCAATTGTCATTCCCAGACTGGAATTTTGGGAAGAAATTAATGACAAATTAAAATCATTGAATCCATTGAATTTGTGGAACAGTCACCATTTCCAAATAATTACTGGAGGAATAATTATAATCTTAATATGTACATTCTTTCAGTCTGCAGAAGTGCATTGGAAAAGAAATAAACAGCACAAGGGAGCAATTGGATATTTTAAGCACATTAGTCATTACCAATCCTGCAAAAGAAAAAGGGGGAGATGTGGAGAAGAATCCTTGAGACATAGAATGCTGGCTTAAGAACACAGACAGTGTCTGGAATGCCCAACACTAGCTCAAAAAGAAAACCTTCAGAGGACTGCTTTAACTCTTGCTGGCTCCAAGACTCAAGGATAAGAGACAACTGGTGTGAATTATGCCTCTAATAAACTCCCAGGTGATATTAATCACTAGCCGTGTATGTGGATCTGCTAATAAAAGCACTGGGATGTCTGTGCTTCGGGGCTAGCATGGTAGATACATTCTGCTAAGCCCCTGACCCCAGCTTTTCTCTTCTCTTGTTTTGTCTTTCTTATATTGTGGTACCCTTCACCGAATTACCCACACTCACAGCAACAGAAATGAATGAAAATGACAACACAACATATCAAAACCTATGGGATGCAACCAAAGCTGTACTGAAAGGAAAATTCATAGCCATAAATGCATATGTCAAAGAAGACCTAAAATTGAAGACCTAGATGCTCACCTGGATAATTGGAAAAACAACAAAAAAAACTAACCTGAAGGAAATAACAATGATTAGAGCAGAACTAAATGAAATAGAAAATAAGAAAGCACTAGAAAAAATAAAACCAAAAGCTGCTTCTCTGAGTAGATTAATAAAATTGACAAAACCTTAGCCAGACTAACAAAAAGAGCAGATGCAAATAGACAAAATAAGAAATGAGGAAGGGTATATCACCACTGACCATAAATAAGTAAAGAGAATCATTTGAGGATACTTTGAAAAACTATATGTCAAGAAGAATGATAATCTAGAAGAAATGGACAAAGTCCTAGAAACTCACAAGCAGACTACATTGTTGAAAGAAGAAATTGATGAACTCAACAGTCCAATTACAAGTATAGAGATAAAATCAGTCAATAAAACTAAGAAGCAGGATCATATGACTGCACAGGTGAATTCTACCAAACATTCCAGAAAGTGCTGCCACCAATCCTGCTTAGGCTCTTCCAAAAAATAGAAGTAGAAGGAACATTGCCTAACTCATTCTATGATACCAACATTACCCAAATACCAAAGCCAAACAAAGATGCCACAAGAAAGGAAAATTACCGACCAATCTTTCTAATGAACCTAGATGCTAAAATCGTCAACAAAATACTTGCTAATTACATTAAAAAACATATCAAATGAATTATTTGGTGGACTACAACCAAGTGGGTTTCATCCTGGGTAGGCAAGGATGATCCAACATAAGAAGACCAATCAATTTAAAACACAACATAAACAGACTGAAAGAAAACATTCCATAATCATCTCTATAAATGCAGAAAAATCATTGGACAAAATACAGCACTCTTTCCTGATAAAAACACTACAAAAGATAGGAATAGAAGGACACTTTCTGAACATGATAAAGGGTATATATGAAAAGTCCTTTCAGGATTTCAATGGTGAAATCCTACAAGCTTTCCCTCTAATATTTGGAATAAGACAAGTATGCCCACAATCCCCACTCCTCTTTAACATTGCTTAAAAGTATGTGCTCAAGCACTGAGGTAATAAAAAGATATAAAATGCGTTCAAATTGGAAAGGAAGAAGTAAAAATTTCACTATTTGCAGACGACATGATCCTATACATAGAAAGCCCTGTGAAATCTACAACAAAGCTTCTAGAACTTATAAAGGAGTTCAGTAAAGTCACAGGCTATAAGATCAATGCTTCAAAATCAGTAGCATTTCTGTACACCAATAGCAAGCAATCTGAAGAGGAAATCTAGAAAAAAAATATCATGTACAATATCAACTAAAAGAATAAAATACCTAGTAATTAATTTAACTAAAGATGTAAAGGATTTTATACAGAAAACTACAAAACACTGCAAAGGAAATCAAAGAAGTAAACAAATGGAAGAATATTCCCTGTTCATGGATAGGAAGACTAAACATCATCAAGATGTCTATCCTACCCAAACTAATCTACAGATTTAATGCAATCCGAATAAAAATCAAACCAGCATTTTTTAATGAATTGGAAAAATAACTAAAAAATTTATTTTGAAGAGTAAGAGTCCGTGAATCACCAAAGACATATTGAAAAAGAAAAATAAATTTGGAGGTATCACACGACCTGACTTTAAAACATACTACAAAGCTACAGTGGTCAAAACTGCATGATATTGGCACAAGGATAGACATACCGGTCAATGGAACCAAATTGAGAGTTCCGATATAGATCTTTGCATATACAGTCATATGATATTTGACAAGGCGACCAAGCCCACTCAGTACAGAGAAAATGGCCTCTTCAAAAAGTGGTGATTGGAGAACTGGATATCCATATCCAAAAGGATGAATGAGGAACACCATCTCACACATTATACAAAAATCAATTCTTGATGGATCAAAGACCAAAATATCAGAGCCAAGACCATAAAAATCTTGGAAGATAATGTTGGGAAGCCCCTACAGGACCTTGTAATAGGAATTGGTTTCATGAACTTCACACCCAAAACACGAGAAGCAAAAGAAAAAAATAGATAAATGGTATCTCCTCAAAATTAAAAACTTCTGCACCTCAAAGGACATTATTAAGAAAATAAAAAGGCAGCTTACCCAATGGGAGAAAATATTTGGTAACCATATATCTGATAGGAGCCTGATATTTTGCATATATAAAGAAATCCTACACCTCAAAAATAAAAAGACAACCCATTTAAAAAATGGGCATGTGACCTGAAACAAAACTTCTCCAGGGAAGAAATACAAATGCCTAAAAAGAACATGAAAAGATGTTCAACATGATTAGCTATTAGGGAAATGCAAATCAAAACTGCAGTGAGATACCATCTTATACCATTTAATGGTGGCTATTCAAAAAACATCAGATTATAAGTGTTGGAGAGTATGTGGAAGAATGAGAACCCTCATCCACTGCTGGTGGGATTTTAGAATGGTCCAGCCACTATGGAGGATCATTTGGCAGTTCCTCAGAAAACTAAATATAGAACTTCCATATGATCCACCGATTCCACTGCTGGGTATATACCATGAAGAATTGAAAGCAAAGACATGAACAGATATATGTTCACCAATGATCATAGTGGCATTGTTCACTATTGCCAAAAGTTGGTATCAACCCAGGTGCCCATCAACAGGTGAAATGATAAACAAAAAGTGTTACATACATAAAATGGAATATTACTCAGCTGTAGGAAGGAATAATGTACTAACACACGGGAAAACATAGATGAATCTTGAAGACCTTATGCTGAGTGAAGCAAGCCAGGCATTGAAGGATGAACAGTACGTGACCTGACTGATACGAATTAAGGATTTTGAGCAGTCTCAGAGAGCTAATATCTGTAAGATAGGTTTATAAGAATTAGAAAGAGAAGAGAAGGTTGTGAGCCATAACCCATATGGATTTAATCAATGGTAAAGTGATAGAGTGTAGGTTCATATTGAAGGGATAGGACAGGAGGATAGTGATATTATTGGGTTGGGTGCTGCAGGGTTGATAGGTGGGTAGATTGAGAAGAATGCATTAGAAGGTCCAGGATACTGGGGGGAAGGTTGGGAGAGGAACGGAGTGAACATTGGGGATTTGTGAGTATAAGGTTGAAAGTACAGAGGGGGAATGCTTTATTGGCAATATGACAAGGAAGGGCCACTGGTTTAGGGTGTTGGGTGGGGGGACATTTGGGACAGGGTGCACCTACAGCAGGCTTCTAGGGAGTGTGTGAGTGTTCATTCTGTCGTAATGTGTTGTTTCTGTGGTTGGAGTCCCACATAATGAGTGGGAAAGAGTTGGACTGCCATCTTTGGGAGGACCAATTTGCTCAGAAATAGACAGGTAGGAGTCTCTCAAGAACAAGGGCGGTTCCTAATAGAAGAGAACAGACCAGTACGTCAAGACCTCTTGTAACATTTAACTATGAACCTTGTCATCCAAAGAGTCAAGCCAAGAGGTCATCATTGACCCTGGGGGGATGGGGTGGGAGGAATAGAATAGATTAAACAGGGTATATTTAGTGGTCAGTGGAAAAGTTCTTCATTACCATACAGTGATGGACACAGGGCATGGCAAATATCATCAATATTTATAAAAGTGTACAGTCTAAACTGTAAACCATAGTGTAAACCATTGACAGTGTTTAGTAGCTATGTTTCACTATTTGTATATCAGTTATAACAAGACTACCATACACATATAAAAAGGTATTAATATGGGGGAAGGGGTGGAGAAAAGGGGTAGGATGTTGGGTATATGAGAGTTCACTGTATTCTGTGGGTGACTTTGCTGTGACCTAAACTTTTTTGAAAACAAAATGAAAAATCCTGAGAGACTGGGGAATAAGAGGGGAAGGTGTCATTGTACTGAATGGACATCAGATATTACAGTGATGAAAGGCAAAAGGTCAAAAAAATTTTTTAATATTTTTCATTTTTTAATAACTCAATCATTTAAATGTATTTTAATTTTAGTTTTTTTTTAAATGATGTATTTTATCTCTTACATTTAAACTTATATTATTATTTTATTTTCCAATTAAGTGTATTCAGCTATTGAAAGGCTTCATCTAGAAAAAATTTTGGATCACAGAAGGGTTACAACTTTGGTGAAGGGGGATTGTTGGTCTGGGGTATCAGGGATGGCAGATGAATGGGAGGAAGTTCACCTGAGCATAAATACAAGATATATAAAAATGTTCAAATGTCCCCGTAGCATTGTCACAGTGGGTGGAGAATCACTCAGTAAATGAGAGAATACTGAATTCCCATGCTGGGGAGCTCTGCCACATTCTCTAAGGGAGCAGCAACAGTCCTCCAAGTACAGGGGCAGTGACTGGTGAAGGAGCATGATCCACTGATGGGCCCTTGATATAGATGACTAGCCTTATGAGTCTTTGCTCTTGAAATTGAAAGTTAGTCTCTTGTTATGGGGTGCCCAAGGGTCACCTTCTGAAAGCCTGCTTGTTGCTCAAATGTGGCTTCTCTATAAGCCAGTCTCAGCATATGAATGTTTTACCTTCCTCCTAGAGTGGGACGTGACTCCCAGGGATGAGCCTCCCTGGCACCGAAGGATTGTTACCAAGCTCCAACTGACAATGTGACTGGAAAAAGACCTTGACTAAAAGGGGGAGGGGGGACTAGAGACAAATGAGTTTATATGGCTAAAATACTTCAAATTCCAAAGAATTCCAAAGTGGATGTCACCCCAAATAGAGGGGCTCCTGAAGTCTCTGGAGACATGCATGTCCTCTGTCAGGGTGGATAGCTCTAGAGTTTGGTGCCTTGCCATTGGGCCCTACTTTGGAGTTTGTACTTCTGAGAGTGACAGTGTTGGACTCAATTATATCTTCCCTACACATGGGTCATCTGTCCCTTCTATTTAGAATGATTTTCTTCTGTTAAACCACCCTTGCACACATTGGATAAAACCACTTCATCGTGGTGTATAATTCTTTTAATGTGCTTTTGGATTCTGTTTGTAAATATTTTGGTGAGGGTTTTTGCATCTATATTCATTAGAGATTTTGGTCTGTAATTTTCTCTTTTTATTATCTTCATTTGGTTTTGGTATTAAGGTGACAGCTTCATAGAATAAGTTTGGCAGCATTCTTTACTGTTCAATTTTTTGGAAGAACTTGAGCAAGATCAATAATAGCTTCTCTTTAAATGATTGGTACAATTCACCTGTGAAGCCATCTGGTCCTGGACTTTTCCTCTTTAGGAGGTTTTTGATGATGGTTTAAATCACTTCACTTGTGATTGGGTGGTTTAAGTCTTCTATTTCTTCTAGAGTGAGTATAGTTGGTTTGTGTGTTTTTACGAATTTGTCCATCTAGTCTATATTTTCTATTTTTTTTTTTTTTTTGTCATAGAGCCCATAGTATCATCTTGTGACTTCTCTTATTCCTGCAGGTGCATTTATAATGTCCCCTCTATCATTTCCTATTTTATTTGTGTCTTGTCTCTTTTTCTTTGTCATACTAGGTAAGGGTTTGTTGATTTTGTTGATCTCAAAGAAACAACTTTTGGTTTTGTTGATTTTCTTTTGTACTTTTGTTCTTGATTTCATTTATTTCTGCTCTGATATTTACTATTTCTTTCCTTTGCCTTGGTTTGGAATTAGTTTGCTGTTCCTTTACTAGTTCCTCCTTGTATGCAGTTAGGTATTCTATTTTAGCTGTTTCTTCTTTTTTAATGTAAGAATTGAGGGTTATAAATTTCCCAAAGGTGTAAACAAATTGTTAAAAACAAAGTACACCAAACAGTGTATTTGCAGCGATGAGTTACCAGCTACCCTGTTTATACAACCCTGACACAAAGAAAAGTCATTTTCAAAGCTGACTCAACAGGCATTGATTATGTGGTCTACACAAACATGTATTTATGTATGAGGTAAAACCATTAGATGAATATTTTTTTTAAAGCTATTTATTTTTTCTGTCAGCATAACATTTTGAAATATTATTTTTACATTAGAAACATTACAGAAATACAGATAATTCATGGAAAAGTACCATGTTCACATATACTCTGCTATTGTTGATACGTTGTATTTGTGTGGTACTTATTTTCTTTTTTATTTTAAAAGATGCTTAGATTTCACAAATGTTATACAAATATTACAGGGATTCCCATGTTCCCCACCTCCCACACCTCTCATAACCTCCCACATAAACATTTTTCATTAGTGTGGCACATCACCTGCAATGGATATACACATCCTGGGGCTTTGCCACTGAGCATTATAGATCACACTCTCCCCCACACAATTCTGCATGGTATATGCTGATGTAAATTGGCCTATATCTGTCGTTGTAATGTCACTCAGGATAATTCCCAAGTCCTGAAAAAGACCCTGTATTAAAACTTCCTTTCACTTCCCTGCCCTGAAAGCATCCAGTGGTCACTGGCTCCAACTCACTCTTGTAATTTCTTCCATTGCTTGAATTACAATATGTCTACAACAGAGTATCATTAAGTCCACTCAAGTCCATAGCTCTTCCCCCAATCCTGAGGTATTTAGAAGGGTGATGTCCACTCCACCTCCAAGTGAGAGGGGGCCCATATCCCATTGATATGATGCATGGGATTATCCTGCCTCCAGCTGCAGGCACTCTCCATTCCCTGGGATGGCCATGGTCCATCATCATCTCCTCACCAGGTGACTTGTGTGAGTCCATTGAGCTGTAGAGTAGGAGTTGCAGCTCAACTGAGATTCCATGCACAGCTGGCACATTGGCAGGCCAAAAGCTCCAGTCTCTGGAAGTACACCTACAAACTCCAGCATCACATATAGGTTTGAATAGTAGGGACTGATGGACCATGTGCAGGGAGGACTTATTTGCATCCAACTCTGTCAATCTCAGGAGCACAGATTCCAAAGTAGAGCCCACTGATAGAGCATCAATCTCTGGAGCTACCCGCCCCCCCCCATATAGGACATGTATGTCTCCACAGCCCTCAGGAGTCCCTCTGTGTGGGGAGATATCCACTTTGGTGTTCTATGAGAGCCTACTGAGGTGTGCATAAGCGTTACCACTGGGATGACCTCCCTACTCACTTTGAAGTCTCTTAGCCACATGTCCTTACCTTTTCCCCCTTTTATTCAAGGCCTTTTTCCAGTCGTATTGCCAGTTGACACTTGGTATTAATCCCTGTTGCCAGGGAGGCTTATCTCCAGGGGTTATGTCCCACATTGGGGGGAAGGTAATGCATTCATATGCTGAGTTTGGCTTAGAGAGAGGCCACATTTGAGTAACAAGGAGGCTTTCAGGTGGTAACCCTTAGGTAACCCAAAACAGTAGGCTAAGTTTCAATTACAAGAACAAAGACTCAAGGGAAGTCATCAATAACAAGAATTCATCAGTGGAACCTACACCTTTGCAAGACACTGCTCTTGCATTCAGGGGACTGTTGCTGCTCTCTTGGAGAATGTGGCAGAACTCTCTAGGCTGGGAATTCAGTTTTCCCTCATTTATTGAGTGATTGTCTATCCACTGTGACCATGTCCCACCCCTTGATCATTTGAACATTTTAATATATCTTTCATGTATATTCAGGTGAACTTCCTCCCATGAAACCCCCATCCCAGAAACCCCCCCACCAATGATCCTCTACTGCCCCAATTGTAACCCTTCTGTGATCTAAACCTTCCTTGAAGATGAAGCCTATATAATAGTCAAATACAATTAATAGGAAAATGAAATAATAATGATAAGCTTAAATGTAAGAGATAAAATACATGGAAACTCAGAAAAACAAACCTAAAATTAAGATAAAATTAAAGGATTGGGATATTTAAAAAATGGGAAAAAAACCACAAAAATTTTATCATTATTTTTTCCTTTTATCACTGCATGATTGGGTGTCCATCTGTACCGTGGCACCTTCCCCCTCTTACTCCCCAGTGTCTCCGAAATTTTCATTTAATTTTCAAAGAAGTGTTAGGTCACAGGAAAGTCACACAGAGAATGCTAGAGACTCTCATATACCCAACCTCCTTCCCCTTTCTTCACCCCATATTAAACCTTTTTTATGTGGATGGCAGCATTTTATAACTCTTATACAGATAGTGAAACATAGCTACTAAACCCTGTCAATGGTTTACAGTATACTTTACAATTTAGATGGTACAGTTTAATAATTTTTTATTATATTTACCATGTTCTGTGTCCATTACTGTAAGGTAATGAAAAACATTTCCCCTAACCACTAAATACACCCTGTTTGATCTTTTTTGTTCTTTCCTCCCCATCGCCCTGGGGCACATAACACTCCCCTGTCTTGAGTCATTGGATGACAAGATTCAAAGTTACATGCAACAAGAGGTCTTGACAAGCTGATTATCCTCCCTTATTAGGCACCTAGTCCACTTCCCATCTCTTCCCCCAGTATCCTGGGCATTTTAGCCTGCCCTTCCTAATCTACCCACCTGTCGACCCTGCACCACCAAAATCAGTAATATCACTACCCACCTTTCCTATCCTTCAATATGCAACTATACTCTATCACTTTACCATAGATTATGTCCATATGGGTGATGGCTCACAACCTTCTCTTCTCTTTTTCTCCCTTGTTAGCCTATCTTTCAGATAATGGTTCTCAGGGAATGCTCACTTTCCTCAGTTCAAATCAGTGAGGTCCTATAATGTTCATCCTTCAATGCCTGACTTGCTTCACTCAACAAGTCTTCAAGATTCATCCACGTTATTCCATGTGTTAGTACTTTATTCCTTCTTACAGCTGAGTAATATTCCATTGTATGTATGTACCACATTTTGTTTATCCATTCATCTGTTGATGGGCACCGGGGCTGATTCCAACTTTTAGCAATGTGAACAATGCCATTGTGAACATTGGTGTGCATATATCTGTTCATATCTTTGCTTTCAGTTCTTCTGGGTATATGCCCAGGAGTGGAATTGCTGGAAAATACAGAAGATCTATTGTTAGTTTTATGAGAAACTGCCAAACTGTCCTCCACAGTGGCTGGACCATTCCACAATCCCACTAGCAGTTGATGAGAGTTCCTATTCCTCCACATCCTCTCCAACACTTATAGTCTGTTGTTTTTTTAATAGCTGCCATTCTAATGGGTGTAAGATGGTTTCTCATTGTAGTTTTGATTTGCATTTCCCTAACAGCTAGCGATGTTTTGCATTTTTTCATGTGCTTTTTAGCATTTGTATTTCTTCCTTTGAAGAAGTGTCTTTTCAGGTCACTTGCCCATTTTTTAAATGGTTGCTTGTCTTTTCTTTTTCGAGGTGTAGGATTTCTTTATATATACAGGATATTAGGCTTCTATCAGATATATGGTTGCCAAATATTTTCTCCCATTGGGTAGGCTGCCTTTTTATTTTCTTAATAATGTGCAAAAGTTTTTAATTTTGAGGAGATCCCTTTTATCTATTTTTTCTCTTGCTTCTCATGCTTTGGGTGTGAAGTTCATGAAACCATTTCCTATTACGAGGTCCTGTAGATGCTTCACTACATTATCTTCCAAGATCTTTATGGTCTTGGCTCTTATGTTTAGATCTTTGATCCATCTTGAGTTGATTTTTGTATAAGATGTGAGATGGTATTCCTCTCTCATTATCACTTGTTAAAGAGGCCCTTCTCTCCCAACTGAGTAGGCTTGGTAGCATTGTTGAATATTAGATGACTGTATATGTGAGGATCTACATCAGAAATTTCAATTCGGTTCCATTGCTCAGTATATCTACCCTTGTGCCAATACCATGCAGTTTTGAGCACTGTAGCTTTGTAGTATGATTTAAAGTCAGGTAATTTGATACCTCCAACTTCATTTTTCTTTTTCAATATGTCTTTGGCAATTCAGGGCCTCTTACCTTTCCAAATATATTTTGTAGTTAGTTTTTCCAGTTTCTTAAAAAATACAGTGTTGATTTTTATTGGTATTGTATTAAATCTGTAGATTATTACTGGGTAGTAGAGACATCTTGATGATGTTTAATCTTCCTGTCCATGAACAGGGAATATTCTTCCATTTGTTTAAGTCTTTTTGATTTCCTTTAACAGTGTTGTGTAGTTTTCTGTATATAAGTCCTTTACATCTTATGTTAAATTTATTCCTAGGTATTAGAATCTTTTAGTTACTATTGTAAGTGGTGTTTTTTTTTTCTTGATTTCCTCCTCAGATTGCTCATTATTGGTGTACAGAAATGCTACTGATTTTTGAGCATTTATCTTATAGCCTGAGACATTACTAAACTCCTTTATAAGTTCTAGAAGATTTGTTTAGATTTCTCAGGGCATTCATGTCATCTGCAAATAATGAAATTTTTACTTCTTCTTTTCCAGTCTGGATGCCTTTTATTTCTTTTTCTTTCATTGGTGCTTGAGCAAGTACTTCTAAGACAATGTTAAAAAGGAGTGGTGATAGTGGGCATCCTTTTCTTGTTCCCAGTCTCAGAGGGAAGGCTTTTAGAATTTCACCATTGAAGATGTTAGCTTTGGGTTTTTCATATATACCCTTTATCATATTCAGAAAGTTTCCTCCTGTTCCTATCTTTTGTAATGTTTTTATGAAGAAAGAGTGCTGTATTTTGTTGAATGCTTTTTCTGCATCTATGGAGATGATCATGTGATTTTTTTCTTTCAGTTTGTTTATGTGGTGTATTACATTGATTGATTTTCTTATATTGAATCATCCTTGCATACCCGGGATGAAACCCACTTGGTCATGGTGTATAACCCTTTTGATATGTTGTTGAATGAGATTACAAGAATTTTGTTGAGGATTTTAGCATCTAGGTTCATTAAAGAAATTGTTCTGTAATTTTCTTTTCTTGTGGTATCTTTGTTTGGTTTTGGTATTAGAGTAATATTGGCATCATAGAATGAGTTAGGCAATATTCCTTCTACTTCTATTTTTTGGAAGAGCTTAAGCAAAATTGGTGTTAGCTCTTTCCGGAATGTTTGGTAGAATTCAACTGTGAAGCCATCTGGTCCTGGGCCCCTCTTATTTGGGAGGTTTTTGATGACTGAGTCTATCTCTTTACTTGTTATTGGACTGTTGAGTTCATCAATTTTTTCTTTCATCAATGTAGGCTGTTTGTGAGTTTCTAGAAACTTGTTCATTTCCTCTAAATTATCATTCTTGTTGTATATACGTTTTCAAAGTATCCTCTTATGATACTCTTTATTTCTGTGGGGTCAGTAGTGATATTCCCTTGCTCATTCCTTATTTTGTGTATTTACATTTGTTCTCTCTTTTTCTTTGTTAGTCTGGCTAAGAGTTTGTCAGTTTTATTGATCTTCTCGAAGAATCAGCTTATGGTTTTGTTTATTTTTTCTAGTGCTTTCTTATTCTCTATTTCATTTAGTTCTGCTCTAATCTTTGTTATTTCCTTCTTTCTACTTCCTTCAGGTTTAGTTTTTTGTTGTTTTTCCAATTCCTCCAACTGCGCAGTTAGGTCTTCAATTTTAGCTCTTTTTTCTTTTTTAATATGTGTATTTATGGCTATGAACTTCCCTCCCAGGACAGCTTTCACTGCATCCCATAGGATTTGATATGTTGTGTTGTCATTTTCATTAGTAACAAAGTAGTTACTGATTTCTTTTGAGATTTCCTCCTTGACCACTGTTTGTCTAAGAGTGTATTGTTTAACTTCCATATCTTTGTGCCTAATCTGTTTCTCTTGCCCTTAGTGATTTCCAATTTCATTCCATTGTGGTCAGAGAAATTACTTTGTATAATCTCAATCTTTCTGAATTCATTGAGAGTTGTTCTGTGGCCTAGCATGTGGTCTATCTTGGAGTATGATCCATGTACACTCGAGAAGAATGTAAATCCTGCTGTACCTGGGTGTAGGGTTCTGTATATGCCTATTAAGTCCTGGTCCTCCAATATATTGTTCAGAGTCTGTTTCTTTATTGATTCTCTGTCTAGATGTTGGGTCTAATGATGATAATGGTGTATTAAAGTCCTCCACTATAATTGTAGAGGCATTTATTTCTCCACTTAGTTTTTCCAGAGTCTGCCTCATGTATTTTGAGGCACCTCGATTAGGTGCATAAATGTTTATGAATGTTCTCTCTTCTTGAGAGATTACCCCTTTTAGTAATATGTAGTGTCTATGTTTGTCTCTTACAATAGTTTTGCATTTAAAATCTATTTTGTCTCATATTAGGATAGCTACTCCTGCCCATTCTTTGCTGTTGTTAGTTTATAAAATTGTTTTCCAGCCATTCACTTTCATTCTACTTTAATCCCTGGGTCAAAGGTGGGTTTCTTGTAGACAGCATATTGATGGATCATATTTCCTTATCCATTCTGCCAATCTGTGTCTCTTGAGTGGTCAATTTAATCCATTACCATTCAGTGTATTACTCACAATGAATTTCTTACTTCAGCCATATTTTCTTTGGGTTAATGTATGTTATATGTTGTTTTGTTTCTCTTTTTGTCTTTTTAGTTGTTTTTAAACTGTCCTCCAACTCTCTCTACCTTCTTTTTTTCCTTTCAACATGTAGAACTTCCTTTAGTATTTCTTGAAGGGCAGGTTTTTTATTAGCATACTCTCTTAATTTCTGTTTATCTGTGAATATTTTGAATTCTCCATCATTTTTGAATGCCAGTTTTGTTGGATAGAGAATTCATGGCTAGAATTTTTTCCCTTTAGTACCTTGACTATGTCATACCACTGTCTTCTTTCCTCCATGGTTTCAGCTGAGAAATCAGCACTTAATCTTATTGTGCTTCCCTTGTATGTGATGGTTCTCTTTACTCTTGCTGCCTTGAGCATTTTCTCTTTGTCTTGAGCATTGGACATTTTGACAAGTATATGTCTTGGAGTTTGCCTGTTGGGGTTTATACTTTTTGGGGTGCACTGTGCTTCATGGATCTGCACATCCATCTCTCTCAATAGGGTTGGGAAGTTTTCAGCCATTATTTCCTTCAACACATCTTCTGTTCCCTTTCCCTTCTCTTTCCTTCTGGGATGCCCATAATGCATATGTTTGTGCATTTTGTGTTGTCGGTTAAATCCCTGAGTCCGTGCTGGATTTTTTTCTATCTTTTTATCTATCTGTTCTACTATCTCTTTGATTTCAGATATAGTGTCTTCTACATCACTAATTCTTTCTTCTGCCTTTTTAAATCTGCTGTTATGTGAATACAGCATCTCTTTGATTTCTTAGATTGATCACCATCATATCTGTTATCTTTTTATGTAAGTTTACAATTTCTTCAGTATGTTCTTCCAGTGTCTTCTTAATAACCTTAATCTCTTCCTTCACTTCATTAATTTGGTCCATGATATTTGTTTGGAAAGGTTTGATTAGTTGTTCGATGTTCTGCATCTCTTCCTGGTTTTTAGTTTGTTCATTGGACTGGTCCATGTCTTCCTGTTTCTTATTGTGATTTGTAATTTTTTGTTGCCCTCTAATCATCATTTTATCTTGATGGGCTTATTCTGTTGATTAGTTTCTCTCTCTGCTTTAGAATTTTATTTAGCTGGTGGTTCTGTGTGTGTGCAAGTTTTCTCTTTGACACATTTTCTTCTTATTGTATTCCCTTGCTTCTTTATATGTTCTGAATCTCTCCTGAGCAATGTTGAGCTTCCTCCAGATAGATGTCCTCAAAGTTTCCTACTCTGTGCACCCACAGCAGAGACCCCCAGGCAGGACACTGTCCCTAATCTGCCTTCCTCATAGAGTGAGTCAGGGAGTGCCCTCCTAAACCAATGCCATCTTCCCCCTCTCTAAATGAATATTTTGATAATAATTTTACTTTTCTTTTGCGCAAACACTAGAGAACGCACAGATATATTTTGTGCATGAATCATTGATATATATATATGCATATAATATAAATATGTATTATGACTATATATATAAGTTTAATAGAGAGCAATTCATAGGAACTATGCACAAGGATTGAAAATTCACCAGAGCTCTTTATGTTTTTATATAAAATAAATAGAAAAATAAACAATCATTGTTTTGAATATTACTCCTATTTTTGTAAACTGGAATTTAAAGCATAGTATTTTTTATCTACAACAGACATGAAGATATTAATACTGACAAGTTTTTTCTGCATATGCAGTAATGTGCTGCTCCAGGGAGAGTGTGAGATGATTTGGGAAACTTGCTTGAAGGCTATTTTTTCTGCAATGAGTCACAGGGGAAGGCTGCTTCAGTCCCAGCCTAACTCAACAGAGCACTATCCTGGCAGTTCCAATACTTTGGCTTCCTTTGATTCAGCTTTTATGAGTATGTCTCAGCTGGGAAGGAAATTTTCCTGATAAAACTATAGTTCGATTCAAATTATGCTGCTCCCCAGAATTCAAGCCATTCCATAAGGGAACAGTTGGGGAATCATACAGAGAAGGGAGGCTTTTGTCCAAAGCCCCCTTTCTGTACTTTCTAATTCATCAGAGAATTTAATTTTCCAAGGTTAGGGCAATTGGAATAAAGTGAAAGAAATACATGTACAATGGAAGAATTTGTAGGAGTAGGACTTGGGAGAAGGTCTGGTTTGGAGCTGCCCAAGATCTAGGAATCTGGGAGCAAACCAAGTGGCACAGAAGGTCACTTCTTAACTGGCTTTGGGCACTGGGTATTGGAAATGGATGCAAAGTACAATGTGTTTCTCTCCAGTGCTGTCGATGTTTCTCATCTTGTGAAATGGCCAGGGTCCTCCTTTTTGAGTCCTGCTCCATAGAAGACACTCTTTTCTTTGTGGTTTTCTCGAGACCATTTCTTCCTAAGCTCTGCTCTGTTTAAGAAACTTTACCATTTTTTTTTTCATTCACTTCTCTTAAACTTTTTTTTCTGTTTGATGAAAATCTTAATGTAAAGTTTAGGAACTCTTTTGTAGTTACCACTAAGTAATTATTAACTAAATTTGAACCTTTTGTTTCTTATTTATTGAGATTATAAGTAAAATGCATTTTCTTACATTATGGCTTATTGCTTATTGAAATTTATTTCATAAAACCAGTCTCTTTTTTTATATTAGAATGTGTAGTTTTATTAACTGATAAATCATTTAAACCTCATTTTCATATGTATGAGTACTATATTATGTTTATATTTGTGGTCAAGAGGGAAGTAAGCAAGCTGCAACAGACCCTAAGAACTTACCTTTATATCCTTTCTTAGCTAAAGAAAGCATTCCTGTCTGTTTCCTGTCAATTTCTTGAACATGGTAATCACTATAAACAAAAGGGCCTTCTCCAATCAACCAGATAAAGCAACAACAGACAAACCAGTCAGAAAATTTTCCAAATTTCTGGCACCATTTTTATTTATGGAAAAAAAAGTAAAGATTAAATATTAGTTTGTAAAGTTTAAAGGACCTTGACTTTTCCTTTACAGATTTGATCAGTAAGAAGTCACAAATCTAAGAAAACAGTATTGGATTTGCATTCCTAGCCAGGATATTTACTGCTAGGAGGTCACAACACAAACAAAGATTCCTGTGCTTTGGATCAATCTTTAATTCTGTAGTCTCCTCAGGCAATGTGACATGGGATACAGTTTGCAGCTTTAGTGCCTTTCTTGTCTTTTAAATCACCATGAATCACAGATGGCTATTTAATGGACACAAAATGCTACAGCACAGCAGCTTGCATTTTACCCTTAACTATTTCTTTCTTGGATTATGGGCAGAGTTTTCAGTATTTGTGTCAGCTGTTAGTGGTGAAATATGTCTGTAGTTAACCTTTTATTTATGGAGTCTAATTTAGGGTTCTCATGGCTAGTTGCAAGCTTTTTACAGTGATCACCCAGTTTAATCTTTTGTATACTTTTGGGAAATGCCAAGAGCCTTAATAAATTGGAGCAGATTTATGGTATAATGATAATTTAGGAAGATGTGAGTCTTTACACCTTTATTTTGTGTTAAAAACATATTAAACAAGCCAATTACTCCTTTGTGAGCTGCCACAGTTGCCCTCTGTGGAGAAAAGATGGTGAGTTCGAACAGCGCCATCGTCACCTGTGTATGCAAGGTCCTCTTCATTGGGTACTGTATTTACTTTGACTGTAAGAGATGGAGTGACTCAAACTGCAGGAACAAACTGTGTGAGCTAAAAAAGAATCAGAAACTTGGCAAAGAGAGAGCTGGGATTTCCAAGTTACCTCATCTTAAAGATGCTGAAGCTGTTCAGATTATCTTCCTTGAAGAAATATAGCTTGGTGAAGAGTTACTAGCCCTAGGTGAATATGAGAAGGGTGTGGACCATATGACAAATGTAACTGCCATGTGTGGACAGCCAGAGCAATTTTTCCAAGTTTTGCAGCAAACTTTTCTACCACCTTTGTTCAGGTGCTTCTAAGTTCCCAATAATCCCTGGAAGAATTGTAAGCGTTCAGATCTTGGCTGAAGATGATGTAGAATGAAAAACAAATGTCAGCATAATAAAATCTCAGTTTAAAATATTAAAAAAAAAAACAACCTCAACTCAGAAGATGAACAACTCTGGGAGAATAATGGCAAATATGCTTGATATAGGCTGTGTACCATACTGACATCTACCAAAGTTAAATTTCACCTTGTATAGATCCATTTGTCTGTTTTATTTATTTTCCCAGTGAAAAGTGTATTTTGATGGGGGCTTTTCATTTCATAAATAAACTTGAGTTATTGAAAATTGAAATATCATGGATTTCTTTTCTTCCTAAAATGTGCAATTAAAACGCACATATACGTAACAATACTTAAGTTAAAACAATCAGTGTTCAGTTTTGAAAGATAAGGCAAAAAAAGTGTAGGAGAACACTGAAGAATGAACATTTTTTAAGCTAGTACATTTTGCTGCACATCAGACAATTGGATGAAAACTAGATTGTGCTTTTCAAAGCTGAGGATTAAAATCTTTGAGAGATATTTGTTAAAAGTGCTTCTGTGTTGTATTAACAATTTCATTCCACACTTTTATCAGTCTGGGAATAATTTAACTCAATGGGTTTACTCAAATGTTTTGTTCTGGATACTTATCTTCCTTTATTTTACATATGTGTGGTTACAAATAGCACTAAAATTGTGAGCTTCACCAATTCATGTCTACTCATTCTCCTTGCTTATAAAATAAAGTAACTGGTCCACTAATCTCTGAGGTATCCCTTTCAACTCCTAATTTATATGGTACTGTTCACCATCTTCAAATCCACCTTCTCCTGAGGAGTGTTTTTGTTTGGCTACCTTGGCTACCAGGCCTGTTTTTTTGAATTTTGCATGTTTACATGACTTAGTATTTCCAAATTGATCTTTTGTTAATGTCTATCAATTGTGTTGATTTTCACTGAAATCATATGGTTCTGTCACAACTCTGTAAATTAATTTGATGTGTATCCTTTAAGGTAATTGAGATGACCTGCTGGTTAAATATATATATATATATATATATATATATATATATATATATATATATA